>CANXME010000200.1:0-125176 GCA_948144175.1 Closterium sp. NIES-65 | reverse complement strand
GCCAAGGGCACACTCACCCCCGACGGACGGAGGACAGACAGACTCAGACTCAGCAACAAGACTGGCGGCGTAGTCGAGGCGGCAGCGAGCAGCAAAGTCGACGAGCTCAGCAACTAGGGCAGACGCAGCAGTGGACCCAAAGGAAGGGTCAGTGACAACAGTAGCAAGGAGACGCGTGACAGTAGGACTGGCAGCACGAAGAGAGTGCGACTCCGGGTCGGCAAGAGCAGGAAGAGAAGACCCAGGAGGAGAAGGTAAAGGGGCACGCAGAGGAGCAGTGGACGGACGCAGAGACATCCGGTGCGTGCCAGGGACAGGAGGAGGACGCTGACGCGAACCGGGACCACTAGTGCGAGCAGCACGGACAGGCGACAGGGCGAGACGCAGGCTCACGACGCTCAGCAAGACCTCCACTAGGACCAGTGTAGGGAGACGGAGTAGGCAGTGGGGAGGGCCGGCTGTAACTGTAACTGTGACGGCCCCGGCTCTGCCCTTCCTGGCCCCGGCGCCACCTCGGCTGGCCCCGTCGCCTACCCCTGCGGCCCCCACCTCGGCTGGCCCCTACAGTGTGAAGGCTCTCCATTGCCCACAGGTGAAGCCTACACAGCTGCAAAGGCTTAAGGGAAGTCTCCAGGCCAAGATGAAGCTGAATCGGCCTCAGATAAATCCTTCCAACCCTACTCAGTTGGAAACTGATATGGAGTCAGCAGCTTCGAGCGCAGGACCGAGGGATGATCTATTCGACGTACCCTACGATCCTATAAGCGAGACCATCTACGGTTACTCGGAGCAGCAACAACCACTACTACTTGAGGTGATCTGCAGCGGGCGACGCCTCCGGGCAAGTGGTCGATAGCGGTGCGTCTCACTCAGTGTGCGACCACGGGACGTTGGAGAAAATTGGAGAATCTTCTGAGGGGACCAAGTTCTCGGCAACAATAGTGGACGGTACGAAACTTCCCATCCACGGTGAAGCATCACTGCACCCGCACATAGGGGCGCTGAGGTGGAAGCCAACGTTGCCGTTCACGAACATCAAGGGTTTAGACTTCATCTTGGGGCGAGATTTCTTGAAGCGGTTCAACCCCGAGATCGACTCGGTCAACAGGAAGGCGTGCATCTACAACAACGGGACACGAGTGGAGCTGCGAAGCTGGACAGATACAGGAGCGTTCCTGAAACGACACAGGCACGGTTCGAACGGACGGTGAATGAGAGCAACACGGGTTACTTAGCACTAGTTATGGCAGCAGCAGAGGAGGAGAAGCCGAGTTCGGAGCTACCTGCAGTAGTGAAGGAGGTCTTGGAGCAGTACAAGGATATAATGCCCGACGACCTACCCACAGGCGTACCTCCAGCACGCACCCACGAGCACGAGATCGTGGAGGAACCAGTGCGAAACCCGTCTCACGTGCACCATACCGACTGAGTCCGACCGAACTGACAGACATGAAGAAACAGATAGAGTATCTACTGGACAGACTACTGATCCGCCCATCCACCTCTCCCTACGGTGCACCAGTCCTCTTCACTCCAAAACCAGACGGCAGTTTATGGATTTGCATCGACTACCGCGCACTGAACAAACAGACAGTTAAAAAAAAATACCCCATACCGCGCATAGACGACCTACTGGACCAACTGCTTGATGCAACAGTCTTTTCGAAGCTGGACCTACGATCGGGTTACTGGCAGATCAAGATGGCAGACAACTCGGTCCACAAGACGGCGTTCCGTACCAGATACGGCTCCTACGAATACTTGGTGATGCCGTTCGGACTCTGCAACACACTAGCAACGTTTCAGGCGGAGATGAATCACATCCTACGACCCCTGCTGGTTGAGTGCGTGGTGGTGTACCTGGACGACATTCTCATCTACTCCAAGAATATGAAGGAGCACGTGGAGCATCTGCGGAAGGTGTTCGAGATCCTGCGGAAAAAAAAGATCTACGTGAAGCTGTCGAAGAGCGACTTTGCACTGAAGAAGGTGCAGTTTCTCGGGCACATGGTGAGTGCCGAGGGCGTACACGTGGACCCACGGAAGATCGAAGCCGTCAAGAAGTGGAAAGTACCGGAGAACGTGAAGGAGTTGCAGCAGTTCCTAGGCTTCGCCAACTACTACAACAAGTTCGTGCCGCAGTATGCTAAGATAGCAGTGCACTGACCGACCTACTGAAAAAGGATACGCCCTACGAATGGGATACTCCTCATGAGCAAGCCATGGAGCAGTTACAGACAGCACTGACCACAGCACCAGTACTCATCCTACCAGAACCCGAGAAGGATTACGTAGTTGAAGCAGACGCTAGTGACCAGGCTGTCGGAGCAGTACTGATGCAAGATCACGGAAACGGGTTACAGCCTATTGCCTACCTCAGTAAGAAGCTACACAGAGCAGAACTGAACTACCCTATTCACGACAAGGAAGCCTTAGCGATAGTCGTCGCCTTCAAGGCATGGAGGTGTTACCTAGAGGGAGCCAAGACCACAGTCTATACTGACCACTCCAGCCTCAAATACCTGAAGTCGCAGCCTACGCTCTTACGACGACAGGTGCGGTGGGTGGATTTCTTGGAGACCCACTTCCACTACGACATCGTCTACAAGCCCGGGCTACACAACAAGGCAGACGCATTGAGCCGCCCCGGCCATCTAGCAGGCATCCAGCTCGATGGGATGAACCCTCTGCTCAAGGGTCTATTCCAACATGGATACTCCGTGGACGCAGAGATCGCTACAGCACAGCACCAAGAAGCTGTTACAGTGGGAGAAAGACTTAGCTGTAAGGAAGGTTTCAGGAAAGATTTGGGTCCCAAATTACGCCCCGCTACGGCAGATCCTATTGGAGGAGTTTCACGACGTACCTTACGTGGGACACTTCGGGAGCAACAAGACGTTAGCGGGAATAGCGAAGTATTACTACTGGCCCGGGATGGCAGCAGACGTGCAGCAGTTCGTCACCTCTTGCGACACATGCCAGCGGATGAAGAGCAGCAATCAGAAAAAAGCAGGGTTACTTCAGCCTCTACCCGTACCGGAGCAGCCATGGCAGGTCGTCAGCCTCGACTTCATCACGGGACTTCCATCGACCTCTCGGGAACATGATTCCATCCTCGTAGTCATCGATAAGTTCTCCAAAATGGGTCACTTCATACCGACCAACGCCACAGCTACAGCTGAAGCAACTGCTCGCCTCTTCTTCGACCGCATCATCACCATCCACGGCATCCCCGCTACACTCATCTCAGACAGAGACCCAAAATTCACCAGTAAGTTCTGGAAGGAGCTCATGGGACTGTTGGGGACAAAGCTTGCAATGTCTTCAGCATACCACCCACAGACAGACGGACAGACAGAGTGACTCAATCAAGTGGTTGAACAGTTACTGCGCATAGCTTGCAAAGACGACATCAGCCACTGGGACACACAGTTACCGGCCCTAGAGTTCGCTTACAACAACGCCTCACATGCGGCCACAGGGAAAACTCCTTTCTTCTTGTGTTACGGACGGGAACCACTCACACCACAGCAGCCAACCACACCGGCACACATCCAAGCCGCACATGACTTCGTCACCACACATGCAGCAGCTATGGGAGAAGACTCAGCGACGACTCACCAGGATGCAGACCTCCCAGAAGCAGTATGCCGATCGTCAGCGACGAGATCACTTAGTAGCAGTCGGAGATCAGGTGCTTCTTGACACGCGCAACTTGAACCTGTCTCACCTCCCATCCAAACTCCGGCCTCGCTTCTGCGGTCCTTTTCTCGTTGAGGCTCAGGTGACACCAGTAACATTCCGCTTGCGCTTACCAGATACATAGAAGCTTCACAACGCTTTCCATGTTCAGCTACTGAAGCCCTACAAGGACCCCAACCAACAGTTCCAGGGACGGCAGCTACCGCCACCACCACCTGTTCTCTTACAGGATGAACCCGAGTACGAAGTGGAGCGTGTTCTCACTCATCGGCGCCGCGGCGGCAAGACCCTCGAGTTCCTGATCCGCAAGAAGGGATACGACCCCACTGAGGACAGTTGGGTTGGAGAATCTGATATGGGCAACGCACGCCGTGCTCTCAATGACTATCTTGTCAAGCAGGGTGTTTCTCACGCCACCCAGCTTTGAGGGGGGGACGTGTGAGAGTACGATGGCTTATGCTGGCTTTGCTAGCTTGCCTAGACTTTATTATGCTATTACTAGCTTGGGTTTTATTCATCATGCATAGATATGCTTGATTTCCTAGGTTAGGTGCATTCCTATACTTTATTATATTTATAGCACCGAACCAGGTTACGTGTACCGAACTCAAGCCTATTCAGTTTCCACCGAATTGCTTTCAACTGAGTTCGGGAAGGTTCTGTTCGGGACGCTTCGCGACCCTCAGAACATTCGCGTAACACCTGGGTAACTGGCCTTGTGTCGAGCCTATATATAGCCTCGTCTTGTACCCAGGTGAATCATTCAATTCACATTCTCTTTTCTGAGCTCGATCCTAGATCCTCACAGGGGCAAGGCCGTCAACGCTGTAGGCCAATCGAACTGTGTCCGTAAGCTGAGCAAAACACTGACCCGGTGGGTAGCTGCGGCCACAAGGCTGGCCTCGGCGAGCACCTGTCAGAACGTGATAGGTGTAGGGAGGGTGGACAACACCGCGCTACAGCTGACGTTGTACCGACCCCTGCCCCGAAACCTGCTGCTGCCGCTGCTGCTGCTGTGGGTGCTGCAAGGGGAGGGGCTGCCGCTGCTGCTGCTGTTGTGGCTGCTGCTGCTGCTGCTGTCGCTAAGTCAAGTACCACGCCGCTGCTCCACCCCCTGCGGCTGGCTGACCAGTAGGTGGCGGACGAACCCGTGCGTCACCTCCACCACCTGCAACAGGAGAGTCACTGGCCGCTGCACGGGGCGCTCCTCTAGCCCCTGCACTCCCGCCGCCGCCGCTTGCCACGTCACCCCGACCGCCTCCGCCCACACCGTGACCGCCCCTCCTGCCACTCCTCCTACCCGAGATCGCGAAGAAGTCGTAACAGCAGCTGCGGTCACGTCAGTAGTGGCAGTGGCAAAGGAGGCAGTAAAGGTGGGCAGCTGAGGGACAGTGCACCCGTGAAACAGTGGAGGGGGCACAGCACCAGAGGCTGAGGCTACCGAGCGGAGGTTGCTCTCGACGTCCTTGAGGGCAGACTCAAGGACCTCGATAGTGCGCTCGCTAGGGTGCTTCATAAGAAGTGCGTCACAAACCGAGGCAAGGCGGTCAGGGAGGCTAGTGGCGACAAAATAGATGGTAATCGCCATAGGGGGAGGAAGGAGTGGAAGCTGTGCGTCAGTGCAGGCAGCGCGGTAGCTAGAATCGAGCGAGCGGAGGTGAGCAATCAAGTCAGCAGAGCGCTCGAACAAGGCGAGATCAGGAAACAAGAACGGGAGGAACAGGCCACCAAGAGAGACAGTGGTGGGAGTAGCGTAGCGGGCCTTGATCACAGTCAGGAACTCACTAGCCGTGCGAACCTGAGTGAAGTGGGCCTCCTCAGACTCAGGAGGAGGCTGTTGAGGGCGATGTAGGCCGCAGCGTCACGCGACTTCCACGCTGTCAGGTTAGCACGCTCGCAGGCATAACGGTGTCTGTCAGCAGTGCTGGGGTCAGTGCCTTAGGGTGCAGGGTCGTCGGGCTTAGGAAGGTCGCCGGAAGCGTGCGCCCATAGAGACTCATGAGCCTGAACCTGACTCTCTAAAAGACGGCGCGCGCACGAAGGAGCCAGACCGAGAACTCGAGCGGCCTACCCTCGGCGTCAAAGCGCAGGACCCTAGGGGTCGCCATAGCAAAAGCAAAGAGGTGGGAAGTGCTGCTGCTGAAACCCTAATCACTGAGGGACATAGGGTAGGGCGCTACGGGACATAGGTTAGGGCGCTACAGGACACAGAGTAGGGCGCAACACTGCTGGACTAGGAGGGCGCATCGCCACGGGCAGGGGTAGCGCGACCGACAAGCAGCGCGACGCGATGCAGCGGGACAGGATGGGCAGCGCGGCGCGACGCGACGCGACGGGACGGGACGGACTGTGCGACGCGGACGGGCAGTGCGAAGCGGACGAACGGGACGGACGGGCAGCGCGACACCGACGGACGGGACGGGACGGGACGGGACGGGACGGCGCGACGCGGACGGTGCGACACCGACGGACGGTGCGACGCGGACGGGCAGCGTGACGCGGACGGACGAACGGGCAGCGCGACGCGATGCAGCGGGACAGGATGGGCAGCGCGGCGCGACGCGACGCGACGGGACGGGACGGACTGTGCGACGCGGACGGGCAGTGCGAAGCGGACGAACGGGACGGACGGGCAGCGCGACACCGACGGACGGTGCGACGCGGACGGGCAGGGCGACGCGGACGGACGGGACGGGACGGACGGCGCGACGCGGACGGGCAGCACGACGCGGACGGACGGGACGGGACTGACGGCGCGACGCGGACGGGCAGCGTGACGCGGACAGATGGGACGGGATGGACGGCGCGACGCAAACGGACAGCGCGACGCGGCGGGACGGTTGGAGCGACGTAACGGCAGGCGCAGCGAGCGCTAGGGCACGAGAGCGACGTAACGGCAGGTGCAGCGGACCCTAGGGCACGAGAGTGACGTAACGGCAGGCGCGATAGGCGCTAGGGGACAGTACGAGCGTAACGGGCACTAGGGTACGGGACAGGCTCGGGCGCTACGGACGTGAACGAGAGGAGTGGGATCCCACACGATCCTAACCTATGTGATACCATGTCAAGAATGAAAGTGTTGGTTTGACTAAGGTTGGTTGGGGTACATAAACCTAACCCTAATATTTGTACCCCCTATAACACACATCACTAAGACTACTAGTGGCAGGATTAGGTTAGGAGCCTTGGGTTCAGGGAAGAGGAATTTGGCCAACAAAGAAAGGGGTTCACTATAGAGAGAGAGATACAAGATATGGGGCAAGGGAAAGTGGCCAAGGGGGTATACCACCTGTCAGAATCCCAGCCACTAGACCACTGGGATAAAAGGGCTTATTTTTGTAGCGGGTAAGTGCGCCCATAGCCCCCCAGGCCAACGTGCCCGTAACCCTTCCCTAGGATCAATCGAGGATCACTAGTGTGTCACAACTTATATGATCTAGCCTGTGTAGGCTGTAGCGGGTTAGCTACTAAGGGGTACACAATTCTAGGGTTTCACATTTGTATCACTTTCATTCCTTAGTCAATCCATTCTCGTTCTAAGTTTCTCATGGTATCGAGCAGGTTCCCTAGTGGGAACAGTCCTAGGGCCCACCAAGATCGAACTTTTTTTTTCCTGCGCGGGGCGTGCGTTGTCCCCTGCCCGAGGCGCGCCTAGTGTTCTGCCCTTAGCGGCCCGTCGCGCCCTCCTTAGCGGCCCCGTCGCGCCCTCCTTAGCGACCCCGTCGCGCCCTCCTTAGCGGCCCCGTCGCGCCCTCCTTAGCGGCCCGTCGCGCCGCCCTTAGCGGCCCCGTCGCCGCCCCTACCAGCCTCGTTGCCGCCCCTGACGCCCCCGTCGCCGCCTCCCTCTTTCAGCGGCCCCGTCGCCGCCCTTTAAGCGGCCCCGTCGTCGCCCTTTCAGCGGCCCCGTCGCCGCCCTTTCAGCGGCCCCGTCGCCGCCCTTTCAGCGGCCCCGTTGCCGCCCTTTCAGCGGCCCCCGTCGCCGCCTCTTAACAGCTTCGTCGCCGCCCTTTAGCGGCCCCGTTGCCGCCCTTTTCAGCGACCCCGTCACCGCCCCTTAGCGGCTTCGTCGCCGCCCTTCAGCGGCCCCGTCGCCGCCCTTTTAGCGGCCCCGTCGCCGCCTGTTAGCCGCTTCGACGCCGCCCTTCAACGGCCCTGTCGCCGCTCCTTTCCGCGGCCCCGTCGCCGCCCCTACTCGGCCTTGTCGTCGCCCCTTTCGGCGGCCTCGTCGCCGCCCTTCAGCGGCCCCATCGCCGCTCCTTCGCGGCAGCGATGCCGCCCTTCACGGCCCCGCCGAGCCGCCTTCGCTGCCGAGCCGCTGAGCCGCCGAGCCGCCTGTGCCGCCGAGACGCCGAGCCGCACTGCAGCCGAGCCGCCAGGCCGCCGCAACCGAGACGCCGCCCTCACGGCAGTAGCGGCCCTGTCCCTGCCGGCCTGCCCCGCACCGCCTCACTTGCCTGGTAAGCGCAACGCCTCTGCCACTGCACTGCCCTACCCCGCTGTGCTCACTGCCTGTCTACTGCTGTCATGGCCACCCCCAGTGTTCTCACCTTTGACGGTGAGGGTCGGGCTGTTGACTTTGAGGTCTGGGTAGATGATCTGCAGCTTTTCCTCCAGTGCGATAGTGCAGACGGTCTCTCCCTGTTTGACCTCACTTCTGGTGCCTCTCCTGCCCCTACTTGCTGATGCTGACGCCACTGTTCGCTCACAGTGGGCCACGCACGATGCTGCTGCCCGCCTTGCTGTTCGCCGCCACTTACCAACCGCTGAGCGCGCGCATTTTAGTCAGTACAAGCGTGCTAAGACCTTGTACGACGCTGTAGTTGCACGCTACTCTTCCCCTGCCACTGCTGCTCTTAGCCGCCTCATACTACCGTTCCTCTTCCCTGACCTCGCCGCTTTTCCCACAGACCTGACCTTATTACACACCTTCGCACTAGTGACATTCCCTACCGCGCTGCGCTTCCTGCTGAGTTCTGCCCTATGTACATCACCCTCTACTACATAGTCACCCGGCTCCCTGACACCCTTCGCTCGGTCAGGGACCACTTCCTCTCTGTTTGCCCCACCACTCTCACCGTTGACCTCCTCGAGGAGCGCCTCCTAGCAGCAGAGAAGAGTAAAGTCCACTGTAGGAGCCTCTCGTGGTGACCCTCGTACCCCTATCTTTGAGGGGTGCTCCCCCTCCCCCCTCTTGCCCTCTGTTGCCTCTGCTGCTGCAGCCGACCTCGTTGGTCTTGAGTCGGTCGGCGCGGCGTCTGCCCCTAGCGGGGAGACGCCTCTCATGCAAGGGCAAGGGGGGCAAGGGGCGCTGGAGGAGCTGGCGGGGGCGGTGGAGGCGGCGGTGGAGGCGGCGGAGGGGGTGGGGGTGGCGGTGGGAGTGGTGGCGGTGGTGGGGGCGCTAGTGGCGGCAGTGGAGGCGGAGGAGGCGGCGGTGGTGGCGGTGCGGCGGAGGTGGCGGAGGTGGAGGCGGTGGTGGAGGTAGCGGTGGCGGAGGTGGAGCTGGTTGGGGCGGCACTACGCATAGGGTCGACTCCGGTGGTGGTCAACGCCAGCAGCACCAGCAGCAGCGCACTCGTGAGACCCCTTCCCCCCAGCACCTTCATGAGTGGTACACTGCTCGTCAGCGGGGTGGGGGTGCTGGCCCCTGTACCTACGTTCTACGTACCGTCGACCGCGCGGGTGAGCAGTGTGGGGGTCCGCACTCCACCCAGCGCTGCTTCGGCCGCCTCACGGACGCTTGGCGCCATCAGCTTCCCTGACGCTACTCAGATCCCTCGCTGGGGCGAGTTGTTTAGGGTGGGTGTTCCGATCTTTGATCTTGACTATGATGCTATTCTTGCTGCCATATATGCTGTGACTATTAGTGATGAGGGTGACTGTTACCGTTGTTTTCCGCCTGACCTGGGCATTGAGGCTGCTGCTCTAGGTGCTGGTGAGGCTGCTGCTCTAGGTGCCAGTGAGCCTGCTGCCCCTACTGCTCGTGAGTCTGCGCTCTCAGGTACCGCGTCGGCTCCGGCCACCCACACCTTCACCCTTGACTCGGGTGCTTCCCGCTCCTTTTTTTGAGACCGCACCACGCTTATGTCGCTTAGTCGGCCAGTGGCAGTCTCCCTGGCAGACCCCTCTGGGGGTCCTATCCTTGCCCACTTCTCCATTGTTCTACCGTGTTCGGCGGCCCCTTCTGGCACCGTGTCAGGTCTTTACCTCCCCTCGTTCTCTACGAACTTGGTGAGTGGTTCTGACCTCCAGGATGGAGGGGTTCATCAGTTTACTCCTGCGAGTCAGCAAGTGACCCACTGTACCTGTGCTCGGACGGGCCGTCACTTGGCCACGTTTACCCGTCAGCCGGGGTCGAGCCTGTACACACTGACTACTGAGTCTCCTCCGGTCGTTGAGTCTGCTCAGGTAGCCGTGTCGGGTCAGGTGTTTGCTGCGGCGTCCAGGTCTGGTCCTGAGTCTGCCCCCTGCTCGTGTCGTCTCCTGTCTCACCAGACTCTCCTCTGGCACCACCGCCTTGGTCACCCCTCCTTGCCTCGTCTTCAAGGCATGGCCTCCCGTGTCCTTGTCTCTGGTCTCCCCCGATCCCTCCCTCCCCTTCCTCCGGGGCCTGCACCCACCTGCGTTCCCTGCGTCGAGGGGCGGCAGCGCGCTGCTCCTCACTCCTCCGAATTTCCTCCGACAGAGGCTCCGCTGCAGGCGCTTCACATGGACGTGTGGGGCCCAGCCCGCGTCCGTGGACAGGGTCACAAGCGTTACTTCTTGCTGGTGGTTGACGACTACTCGCGTTACACCACAGTCTTCCCCTTGCGCAGCAAGGGTGAGGTCACTAAGGTGTTGATCGCCTGGATCCGCGCAGCTCGCCAGAGAGAGTTTCGGCTCGGACTTTCCTGTTCTACGTCTGCACTCAGAGGCGGAGAGTTCTCCTCTGACCTTCTGCGAGCCTTCTGTCGTGCACGAGGCATCCGCCAGACGTTCACGCTTCCGGACTCTCCGCAGCAAAATGGGATTGCTGAGCGCCGCATTGGCATGGTCATGGACGTCGCTCGTACGTCCATGGTCCATGCGGCTGCCCCCCATTTTCTGTGGCCGTTTGCGGTTCGGTACGCGGTGCATCAGATCAACCTTCAGCCCCGGGTCTCCATGCCGGAGACCTCCCCTGCTTTGCTGTGGACGGGGAAGGTTGGCGATGCGTCTGCATTCCGCATCTGGGGATCTCGGGCGTTTGTTCGCGACTTGTCTGCGGACAAGCTGTCCCCTCGTGCTGTTCCCTGCGTCTTCCTTGGCTTCCCCCCTGACGCGTCGGGCTGGGAGTTCTATCACCCCACCTCGCGCCGTGTTCTGTCCTCCCAGGACGTCACGTTTGACGAGTCGGTTCCCTACTACCGTCTCTTCCCCTACCGCACTGCGTCTCCCCCCCCCCCCCGCCGCTCTTCCTTACGCCAGGTCCCCCCTCCGGTAGACCCCCTCCCCCCTCAGGGTCCTGCCCCGTCAGGTGTGTCTCAGGTAGACGCAGTCGACCCTGTCGAGGTAGCTGTTGACTCTGGTGCTGCTAGGGGTGCTGAGCCTGCGGGTGCTGGGTCTGGGGGTGCTGACTCTGGAGGTGCTGAGCCTGGGGGGGATGACTCTGGGGTGCTACGCTTAGGGGTGCTGAGCCTGGGGGTGCTACGCCTTGGGGTGCTGCGTTTGGGGGTGCTGAGCCTGGGGGTGTTGCGTCTGGGGGTGCGGAGTCTGAGGGTACTGGACCTGCTCGTGTGGCGTCTAGCGGTGCTGAGCCTGGAGGTTCTTCGGGTGCTTCAATCCCGGCGGGAGCTACTCTCTCCACAAGAGCTGCGTGAGTGGTTTTGCCCGGCGCTGGAGGCGAGCTGCTGGAGCTGGGGTGCTGCGGGTGCTGGAGGTTCTGCTGCTGCTGAGGGTGCTGGTGCCGCGGGTCCCGGAGGTGCTCGTACTGGGAGTACTGGAGCTGCAGGGCCTGCGGGTGCTTCTTGTACTGGAGCTGGTGGTGCTGCGGGCGTCGGTGCTATTGAGGGTGCTGGAGCTGGACCCGCTGCGTCTTCTGGTGGTCCAGCTGGAGCTGCAGCTGCTAGGGGTGTTGGCGCTGAAGGTGCCTCTGGTGCTGGTGCCTCTGAGGGTACTGGAGTTGGCGCTGCTGGAGCTGGGGGTGCTGCTGGCACTGGTGTTGTCGTTCGGGGTGCTGGTGCTGTCCCTTCTGGTTCTCGTGGTGCTGCGCAGCCGCAGCCGTACTTTGTTCTGCTCCTTGAGCAGGTTCTTGGTCTTCCGCCCTCTGCTAGTCCAGCTCCTCCCTTAGAGTGTCCACCGCCAGTCCAATTCGAGTCACTGCTACAGCCTACCTCTCCTCTGCCTGCTCCTTCTCCCTACACTGGTCCTACTGGAGGTCTTGCTGAGCGTCGTGAGCCTGCGTCTCGTCCTGCATTGCCTGTCCGTGCTGCTCACACTAGTAGTCGTGGTTCCCGTCAGCAACCTCCTCCTGTCCCCGGCACGCACCGTATGTCTCTGCATCCCTCCACTGCTCCGCTGCGTGCCCCTTTGCCTTCTCCTCCTGAGTCCTCTCTTTCTGTTCTTGCGGATCCGGAGTCGGACTCCCTTCGTGCTGCCAGTCCTACTGTCACGCGTCTCCTTGCTACTGTCGTCACTGACCATTCCTTTGAGTCCGCTGCTGCGTCTGCCTTTATTTCTGAGCTTGTCGACTTCGCTGCTCGTTGTCGCCTAGACTACGCTACTAGTCTTGTCGCTGAGTCTGAGTCTGTCTGTCCTCCGTCCGTCGGGGGTGCGTGTGCCCTTGGCATGGACGTCCTTGAGGACAGGCAGGAGGAGTTCCAGTAATTTGCTGCTGCTTCACCTCATCTCGTGTCCATGCTGCTTGCCCCTGAGTAAGACCCGGATGCACCAGACATCCCGACTCCGCGCTCTTACGCGGAGGCGATAGAGGGTCCCTACTCCTCTCAGTGGCAGGCAGCCATGGATGCAGAGATGGCTTCATGGAAGTCCACAGGCACCTACGTCGACGAGGTTCCCCCTCCTGGGGCGAACATCGTCAGTGGCATGTGGATTTTTAGGGTGAAGCGGCCACCGGGTTCTCCGCCTGTCTTCAAGGCGCGCTACGTGGCTCGTGGCTTTAATCAGCGGCAGGGAGTTGACTACTTTCAGACCTTCTCTCCCACCCCGAGGATGACCACTCTTTGGGTACTGCTGCACATAGCCGCTCACCGTTACTACGAGCTTCACTCTCTTGACTTCAGCACTACTTTCTTGCAAGGCAGCCTGCACGAGGAGATCTGGCTGCGCCGCCCACCTGGCTTCACTGGGTCTTTTCCTCCTGGTACCCAGTGGAGCCTCCGGCGGCCAGTCTACGGTCTCTGCCAGGCACCTCGTGAGTGGCACGACACACTGAGGACTACGCTTGCGGCTCTTGGGTTTGCTCCCTCTACTGCCGACCCGTCGCTGTTTCTGCGCACCGACACTTCTTTGCCGCCGTTCTACATCCTCGTGTACGTCGACGACTTGGTCTTTGCCACAGCTGACACTGCTGGACTCGCCCACGTGAAGTCGGAGCTGTAGAAGAGACACACGTGCACAGACCTAGGTGAACTGCGCAGCTACCTTGGCTTGCAGATCACCCGGGACAGAGCACAGCGCACCATTACCCTGACTCAGTCACACATGGTGCAGCAGGTCCTTAAGCGCTTTGGCTTCACGTACTCCTCGCCTCAGGCCACTCCTCTGTCTACTCGCCACTCGCTCTCAGCTCTGCCTTCGGATGAGTTCGTAGAGTCGAGTGGCTCGTACCCAGAGCTTGTTGGCTGCCTCATGTACCTGATGACCTGCACACGACCTGACCTTGCATACCCTCTTAGTATTCTCGCACGCTATGTTGCTCCTGGGAGACACAGTCCAGAGCACATGGCTGCAGCGAAGAGGGTGTTGCGCTACTTGTGCAGTACGTCGGGCATGGGGCTTGTGCTTGGAGGGCGGAGTCCAGTGGTCCTCACTGGTCACGCAGACGCTTCTTGGGCTGACGACCAGGCTACGCAGCGGTCGTCACAGGGCTACACCTTCAGCCTTGGTTCCGGCTCTGTTTTGTGGCGGTCTACCCGCTCGTCTTCTGTTCTCGGCTCCACTTGTGAGGTTGAGATCTAGGCCGGGGCCATGGCTGCACAGGAGCTACGCTGGCTCACCTACCTGCTGACTGACCTAGGAGAGCCGCCTCGTTCTCCTCCAGTTCTGTACGTAGACAACAAGGCTATGCTGGCCTTGTGTCGGGAGCACAGACTGGAGCACAGAACGAAGCACATCGCTCTTCGCTACTTCCTTGCTCGTGAGCTGCAGCAGCGCAGTAAGTTGCGTCTTGCTTACGTGGCCTCTGAGGCCAACACCGCTGATATCTTCACCAAGGCACTTGCGCCTTGTGACCATCAGCGCTTCTGTACTCTGTTAGGTCTTGTACCTACCTTGCCTCACTTGCTCACTTCTTGATTTTGCTTGTACTGTTTCATATATATATACTTGCTCTTGCTTGTTTAGCATTATATATATGTGTGTCCTCATGCATGTGCACTGGGTTTGTGGCCTTGAACTTGTGCTAAGAATGTGTGGTGACGTTGTGATCCACCCTGAGCTTGCTTTGCCTTGCTTTGCTTGACTGGTCTTGTGACCCCTTGTTCTCCCCCACTTTGCCTATGGGGGTGTGTCAAACTTATATGATCTAGCCTCTGTAGGCTGTAGCAGGTTAGATACTAAGGGGTACACAATTCTAGGGTTTCACATTTGTATCACTTTTATTCCTTAGTCAATCCATTCTCGTTCTAAGTTTCTCATAGTGGACCTCTAACACCCCCCCGCACTGGGATGCCCGAAGTGCACACTCCGAGATTCGAACCCGAGACTTCGCTCTGATACCATGCCACTAGACCACTGGGATAAAAGGGCTTATTTGTGTAGCGGGTAAGTGCGCTCATAACGCCCCAGGCCAACGTGCCTGTAACCTTTGTTAGGATCAATCGGGGATCACCAATGGACCTCTGACACCACCAACAATAGAAGAGATACTGCACTAGCTAGTCTAATATATAGTTACATATAAAAATACAATTTCTGACATCCCCCCTTAACTGCATACAAGCATAGCTAGTGAGGGGCGCTCTACCCTAAGTGCAGTCATCACCGTGCAGCAGCTTGAACCACTGTGGTTGAACCCCCACGGCAGGTGCCCGGGTGCGGTTGAACCCCCGCAACAGGTGCCGGTGTGCGCGACTCTGGGTGACCACGCCCAGAATCGACGGAGATAGTAACGAACCGCGAAACGACGAGAAAACATAATAGAAGAAACCTCTCTCTCTCTCTCTCTCTCTCTCTCTCTCTCTCTCTCTCTCTCTCTCTCTCTCTCTCTCGTCCCCCCTTAACCTCTCTCATCCCCCCTTAACCTCTCTCCTCCCCCCTCCCCCTACAGCAACTAGTGCTGCAGGAAGAGAGGAAGAGAAAGGGAGGGACGAAACCCTGGCGGTTCACACCCGCCACCCCCACATCTCCCCCTCCCCCCTCCCCACGATGGAAGCCGCGGAAGGGGGGGGCGGCGTGAGCTGCTGTCGGCGCTGGCGCAGGCGTTGATGCTGGCACATGCGCTGGCGCTGGCGCTCGTCGGAGGGGCTGGCACTGGCGGTCCGCACTGGCGCTCCGCGCTGGCCGTGGCGCTGGCGCTCGTCGCTGGCGTCTGCGCTAGCGCTAGCGAATCGCGGGGCGACGGGGGCGGGGAGGGGCCGCGGTCGACGGGAATGGGGGGCGCCGTGGCGACAGGAACCGGGGCGCCGCAGCGACGGGAAGCGGGGCGCCACGGTGGCAGAACGCGTGGCGCCGCGGCGATGCGAATCAGGGGCGCCGCGGCGACGAGAATCGGGACGGGGAGGTGCTTCGGGCGCGACCGGGCAGAGCGCGATGAGCACGACGGGACGGGACGCGTAGGCGCCTCGGACGCGACCGGTGACGGAAAAAAAATAGCGGATTCCGCGCTGAAGCGTGGGCGGGCCCATGTGCCTTGAAAAAAAGTAGGTCCTAAGACCGTAGTAGCTCTGATAGCATGTCAGGATTATGTTAGGAGCCTTGGGTTAAGGGAAGAGGAAGTTAGCCAACAAAGAAAGGGATTCACTATAGAGAGATACAATATATAGGGCAAGGTTGGTGGCCAAGAGGGTATACCACCAATAATAGAAGAGATACTATACTAGCTAGTCTAATATGCAGTTATATTTAGAAATACAATTTCTGACAGATAGAAAGGGTAGAGAGAAGGAAAGTGAAAAGGGAAAAAAAGGGGAAGAGGAAACTAAAAGAAAGGGAAAAGGAAAGGGAACGTACACCCCCAAAAAAACTGAAAGAACACCACATAAGGAACCCCGTCAACACACCCCATCAAAACATTCCAAGAAAACAACCTATCTAAAAATTCCCCACCCTCGAACCTTTCCTCTAGACCCGCATAACAACCAAGTGTGAAAATTCGAAGAGAGAAGAGGGCTGCACTAGCAAGAATGGGGATACAAATAGGAAACCCTAGAAGGGTTGTACTCGCTATAGAGCACCCCACTACAGGCTAGAGCATAAGATAACATTCTGACACACCCCCATAGCCAAAGTGGGGTGTAATCAACAGAGCAAGCAAAGCAGTACAAGCTCAGAGTGGATCACAATGTCACCACACATTCTGAGCACAAGTTCAAGAAGCAATAGTTTAAAGTTAACAATTATGAGCAAAGCTAGTGGTAGTCACAACGGGCAAGTGAGGAGGAGGAGAGAGAGTGAGAGGAGAGGAGATAGGAGGCAACGGATGAAGCTGCAGACACACGGGCAACAGGAGGCACACTGGCACAGCGGCTACCGGAACAACGCTCCGGAATACTGGAGTAACTGGCCCCGCGGCTAAAGTAGCGGCAGACGAGCAACGGACCCACGGGCGGCTGGCACAGCTGGCTACGACTGGGCTACCGGACGAAGTCCCCGGAATGCAGGTGCTGCTGGCGATACGACGGCAAACTCCATTCAGCTTCCCCAAACGATCCCACTCCCCCTAACACACACCCGCTGCTACACCCCTAGCTCCACTCTCACCCCACCCCCTAGCACCACTCCGTCGAATCCCATACACCCACCCCCCTCAGCGGTAGCTGCAGCAGTGGGAGACAGAGGAGGAGGAGGAGCAGGGGAGACTACACACCCGCCACCCCCCAGGGCGCCCGCGGCCCCCTCAGGTCGCCTCGACAGGCGACGGGAAAAAGGGGGGGGGGGGGGGGCGGTGCTGTAGGTAGGGCGACGGAGCCGGGCCGTAGGTAGGGCGACGGGACGACGGGGCCGCAGGTAGGGCGGCGGGGCCGAGGCCAGGGCCGCAAGTAGGGTCGCCCGAGCCGCGCGCGGGCCTGGCGCCGCCCGTACGGGTCGCGCGTAGGCCTGGCGCGGCCCGTACGGGCCGCGGACAGGTCTGGCGCGGCCCGTACGTGCCGTGCGCATGCTGTACGGGCCGCGCGCAGGCCACGACGGGCGACGAGGGGCGACGCGGAGGTCCCCGTCGCCCGTCGCAGCGCCTCCCGGGAGCGGCGCGCGGCGTGACGGGGCAGTAACCCGCCGCGCGCCTCAGGGCGCACGGCGGGAAGAGAACCGCCGCGCGCCTCGGGGCGCACGGCGGGATGAAAAACCGCCGCATGCCACGGGGCGTGCGGCACAGAGAGTAGTGATAGCAGTAGCAGTAGGAGTTGCAGCGGAAGCAACGAGGTGGTAAGTCCACCCACAGGATCGATCCAAGGGGATCGACCTGCTCTGATAGCATGTGAAAATTAGAAGAGAGAAGAGGGCTGAACTAGCAAGAATGGGGATACAAATAGGAAACCCTAGAAGGGTTGTACTCGCTATAGAGCACCCCACTACAGGCTAGAGCATAAGATAACATTCTGACACCAAGTAGGGCGCATCCACCCACGGAGCATCCCACCCGACATCCTCCTCCATATCTTCCCCGTCAACCCTACAACATCTGGACCTCTCACCATCGACGCCGCACGTGTGCATGAGCGCGCTACAGAGCCACCCCTATGGCTGCTTTAAGTTACCCGAGCAGATAAGCAGAAAAACCCTTTCCCGTGGCCCTCGCCGCTCCATTCGTCTTTGCTACATCGATCTGTGCATCACCCTGTATCTTAAGCCAGCATCCAAAGCTCCCACCTAGAAATCCCCAGGTCTCTGCAATGAGAGGCGTGAACTGTACTCCCCTAGGCTGCTGCAAAAGCGATTTGTAGTCCGGTACCTTCCGCTTTTCTCTCTCTCTAGCGGCGAAACCCACCTTGCGGCCGATCTGTCCGTGGTGCTTTGCTAACAGAGAGAAAGGATCTATGACGCTAACCTGCAACGCATGCTCCTCCCCCTCCCTCAATCTTCGAACCGCCACATCCACTTTCTTCCCTGGCAGCAATGTATCGTCCTCCACAGTCACCACCGCACCCACAGCTTTAGCTATTTTCGTCACCACGAACTTAACCGCGTCGCGAACCCGAGAAGGTGCATACTGATGT
This sequence comes from Closterium sp. NIES-65, assembly GCA_948144175.1. Taxonomy (NCBI): domain Eukaryota; kingdom Viridiplantae; phylum Streptophyta; class Zygnematophyceae; order Desmidiales; family Closteriaceae; genus Closterium; species Closterium sp. NIES-65. The sequence continues at coordinate 106,907 of CANXME010000200.1, read as the reverse complement.
TTGCAGCGAAGGGCATGATGGAGATCTAAAGGATCAACGAACTCGACCCCACATACACATTTGCCGGCGACTATCAGTTGCACGGTAGGGAGGCCCAGACGCATGACCGCACAGATGCTCCACTCTGGTGCGGTGAATGTAGCCTTGTCATGCGACGGAACGGTAGAGACCCACGCCCCCACCTCCGCCCCCAGGCCCAAAAGGGATGTCAAACGGGCCAAGGTGGCATCGTCGTGGGCCATGCCCCGAAGAGACTGCATGCTCTCGACCGCTAGGCGGCGGTGTTGCGTAGGGAAAAGCAGCAATGGGGGGTCAGGAGTGTATAAAGCAATGGGCTGGACCGGCTATGGACGCAGCTCCATTGCTCTCGCGAACCAAGGATCGAGCAAAGTCGTAGCCTCGGGCGTGCGGAAATACTCCTCAAACATCCGCTCCTGTCCTCCCACCCCCATTCGAGCCGCATCCTCTCTGCCTGCATGCGTACGACAGAGGGCTGAGGTCACCTGCAGATCCTATGCAAAAACCCCTCACTCTGGAAGGAAGATGCAGCTGCAGGCGGGCCATCCGCGCCTTTCCCGAATCGTGTACCAGGTATCTGGCGGAAACAGCTGCTCAAAACAATCCTCAAGGCTCGTGTCCCAGTCTCGGAAAGCCTCCACAACCTCTGGCCGTGAAGGCATCGTCCGCGTGAGATAAATCGGGCGTGCTGACATCGCGATCGCCAGCAAATGAGACGCAATCTGTGGGTGGTCAAGCAGAGGAAGCCATTGGACAGGTGCCTGCAGCTGCGTCAACCGTTCTCGCAGGCGAGCCACCTCCCAAACCTCCTCCCCAATCGGAACACCAACTTTAGTGAGCAACTCGGGGAGCTTTTCTACCATGTGTCGCTTTTCTGTGCTGGCTAGTGTAATTTGTTTGCAACTCAGGGAGCTTTTCTACCATGTGTTCGTGGGTGCTGTTCCTGCATCTTCCTGCTATGACAAACTGAGACAGTAACTGCATTTGTCGGCTTGTGTTTAGATCTTTTTTTGCAAGTTCAGGAGCAAACATGGGAATGAATTGCACTGTCACTCTTGCATTGACACCGTTCGTAGACCTTCCATTGTCATTTTGCTTGAACGTTCACAAAATCTACATAACCATGCAAGCTATTGCTTGTTAATAATAATAATCGAAAGACATTTGCCGTTTTTCTAGTACACTTCTTAGGGTACATTGCTCAGGCAGGGTGAGCCTTGTTCGCAAATTCGACCTGTCAGGGCCGCCCACGACACCTCAATCGAGACAACCCCAAGTGCGTGATTTTAGGTCGTGCTTGCTTTTTGTGGTTGACGTTGGACGGTTCTGACTTCCGTTCTCGCCGAAACGTCCAACGAGCACTCTGCACCACAGTCGTTGACATTTCACATGGTGGAGACGATTGAGCCACCCCAACGTCAACCCTCAAAACAACTGGAAGGTGGCACCCTTGAACGAACTTCATGGGATTGTGGTGGGAGAACAGGCTGTTCCACAACTCAAGCATTCGTAAAGAACGCACGCGAAATGCCAGTTACCGAGAACCTCAACCAGCTAGAAATGGAAGATATACAAACGTAGACTTAACCGTTTCGGGACCCAAGGTCTCGATGGTGTTGTAAATTCCAGAGGTACCCAGAGGTATTATAGGAGTATTTTTTTAGAACCGGAATGAAAGAGTTGACCTTTTCTATGTTGCATGTCTCAACGTCAGGACAATAATGCCACACGTGAATGAACTGCAGGTGAAACAGTGGTTGTGCGCATGCATCTGTTCAACCAAAGCTCAAGCAGCATTGTTGCGACGTGGGATCTTTGCGAGTACTGTAACCTTGGGCTTGCGAGCCCCACACTGCCAATCACAGCCTCTCATGAAGCACCCGCGTCGTACCCCGTAACCAATCACATCACAAGGCCCACGGAGCTGCTTCGCAGCGCATTCTGAAATCACATCCAGCGCCGCGACACGCGGGTGGGGCAAGGCAAGTGAGTCCACACTCACTCTCGCCTCAGGTGAAAAACGGGAGCCCTGGTCTTCCCTTTCACTCTGCCTCAGCCCTTGCTTTCTCCCCCACCCGAATGCACATTTCTTCGTTCCCCCCTCTTGCACCCAACCTGCCCCAATTCCACCGACCCTCTCTTTCTTCCAATATTTTCTCTGCTCCTTCACTCGTTTCTTCGGAGTCTCTAGATATGCTCTCGTCCTTTTCCCTGGCACATCAACGCCGCCTACGCAAAAGGATATCCCAATTTTGTCGGGACTCAGTTGCAACTGTTTTAGTCATCCTTTTTCGATTGCCAAGCTCGCGGTAGCGGCGTTCTCATCCTCCCTCTGCAGTTTGAAGGATAATGCATGCGGTAGAAGCTATGTCGCTCCCCGTCTGCGAGTGCGGCGTTGGCCCCACATCAGCGGAGAACGCTTCCCCCTGGCTTCCGCCATCAGCTTCCGCCGTACGCAGCCTGCACGCGGAAGTCGTTCGGCGGAAGGCATCCTCGTCGAACGACATGGACAAAGAGTGGGGCGACGACTCCGCGCTCGCTGACTGTGCATGCGCGCACGGGGAAGCCGCAATCACTGCTGCGGAAACCGACGGGTCCCGCGTCAGCCGCAGAAGCGCGTTTCTCCGCCTCTTGCGCGGGCGGACCGGAAGTACCCCCCCAAGAACCAGGTAACACCACGAGCGCCCCCCCCTGCGCGCACTTCCGCCGACCTCTTCCGCTTCCGCCGCTCGCGGGGCGAAGGGCGGTCGACGGCATCGCGGGAAAAACCCTCTCCCAAGATCGGCGAGGACGCCATCAGTTCCGCAGCAGCAGGGGGCGCAGCGGAAGGTGTGCGGGAAGGAGGAGGACGCGGAGGGGGCGGGGGCAGGGCCGCATCCCAAATTTGTTTTTTGGGGGGGGTGGTTTGGACAGTGGGAGTGAGTACTATGTATTTCGAGATGCACTGTGGCTACACTCGCTACTGACTTGCTACTCCCTCCAGTCTCCAACTTGACACCCAGTATGCGGGATCTGCAACCTATCGAACGGAGTCCCTACAATGTATCGCGATCACACTCCACAGTGTCCGGGGACTCCCCCTCCACTGCACAACTGCTGTATACGTGGGCAGTTCAGATTGCTCGTCCACACCCACAGACTCCCAATTGGGTTAGATCGGCTTTGTTGAAACCAAACCGAACCAAAGCATTGACCAAACCAAACCAACCAAAGCAAACCAAACCAAAACAAACACTATGCACGACCGTCCGATCAAACATATCGATGGATGGTTACGATCAACTTCCATCGCAAACCCCACTTGCACATGATTGGCTGCTCGGATTGTCTCGGATCCAGCTCTGTTTCAAAGCTCCAACTCCCAACCATTACGAAACCCTCAAGCAAACTCTCTGTCATCTGTATTGTATTTAGGTTGAAGGCAGAGTGGTTCAATTCACTTTCCTGTTGGTTGTCAAGTTTTGCAGTTAGAAACACAAGTACTACCCTCCCCCTCTACCTACGATGGCTACTGCAGCGCATCAGCAGCCTACGCTCATCTCGTTTGTGAAGCGTGGTTACGGCATAGCACGAAATTGGTGGATCGCAAGGACACGGCGACGGTTACGCAGGCGGGCGGAGCCGAGGCGGAACGAGGGATGATGGTCAGGGGTCGAGCCGATATCGCTCGAATGTGCACAAAAGGACTAGAAGGTGGGGGGGGAGGCAGATGAGTGGGGAGGCAGGGCAGCAAGGGGGAGAGCGAGCGGCGAACAAGCTTCTCCAGTTTCTTTAGTTCTTGACTTTCCTAAACACGAGTATCGTAAAGTTGACGACGGCGCACAGTATGAGCGAAGACCTTCGCATGCGCTCGAATCATGACGCGACCCATTGCAACGACCGTAAATTCCGTATGCTTTCATTCTCTCATGTCTTCTCTCTTTCCTCACCTTATTTAATCTTCCCTTCCCCTTTTCTCCTCCCTTATCCCTTTTCCCCTCTTTATTCGAGCACGATACAGCGCGAGTCGCGCTTACTCGGGTACGCGCGTTCGACTACGACTGCGCAAACGAGGTACGCGAGACCGTTGCCGCTGTGGGCTTCTCTAATGGTGAGGGGTGGCGTCGCACGTGTCTCTACGGCGGTGGATATTCCTCTTGCCTCCGCCGATCTCCCGCGCCCACCCGCTGGACCTCTGTTGCGCGATGGTGGGTGCGCGCACGGGGGTATCTGCATCCGCCGCTGCGCGGAGCAGCGCGCGCTGCCTCTGCCGGCTTCGTCCACGGAGAGCGCGGCTGGCGGTGGTGCGGCTGGCGCTGGGAGCAGCGGTGGTCGTGGTGGGCGCAATTGCGGTGACGGTGCGCGGCAGTGGTGCCCCCGTGAAGCGCGCAGGCGCGTAGCAAAGTCGGTGGTGGAGGGGCAGGGAGGGGAGAGAGGGGAGGTGGCGTTGGAGTAGGGAGGGAAGTGGGGTGGGGAGGGGCTGTGGGGGGGGAAGGAGAGAGAGAGCGAGGGAGAGATGGTGAGAGGTGTATGTGGGGCATGTGAGGTGATTGAGCAGGGGGGCAAGAGAGGTGGCGCAACGCCGCCAGTGTCGGATGCAGGCAGTAGGGATGGGGCGCGATGGCATGCAGGGGGGTGTGCTGTCGCTGGGTAGCGTGGGGCGGTGGAGTGAGTGAGGCTGGTGAGCGAGTGGGTCTGTAGGGGTCTTGCGCATTGCTTGAGGAATCTCTCCATGCTGTCGTTCAGGGCTGCCACGCTGTGCCCTCCCTTCCTTCCACCCCCCCCTCGTCCCCACTCTCTCACCTCCTTTCTTCTCCCTGACCACTACCCTCCCCTCTCCCTCCCTGCTTCCCCCAATTCACACCAGTGGCGCTGCTCGACACTCTTAACCATCGCAGCGCTCTTTGTGAATGGCGACTCCCGGGTGGACGTAGGCAACAACCACGACAGCTCCCACCGCTTCCTGCGTGCTGACCTGCCGCTCTACGGCATGAGTTACATCGAGGCGTTGGAGCGCTTCTCCGATGGCCGCCTGAAGATCAACTACTTGGGTGCGTGCTGCTGCCAGTGGGGCTTGTGAGGGTTGCAGTGCGGGCAGGTGGTGCGATGGGGGGAACGGAAGGGAGGGAGTGGGGGGAATGAAGGCTTGTGAGGGTAGCAGAGGGGGCTTTTGGCGTTGATGGGCCCACCTTTTCACAGCCGCCTCCCCTCCCTCCCGTTTCCCCCCCTCCCCACCCCCCCCTCCCCCCCCTCCCCCCCCCTTCCCTTGCTTCCCGCCCATTTCCCCCGTCCTTCACTGCTCCCCATCTCCCCCAGCGCGCTATCTTGGGCTGCCCTCGCCGCCCCCCGTGCTACAGCAAGGGCACAATGCCTCTCGCGGGCTTTACTTCGCCCGTGCGGAGAGCCACACTCTCGACCACCGCCTGCTCGACGCGATTCACGGCAGCGAGGGTGGCTATATTGTGGGCGGCGCGGATTCGTTTTACTCGCGCATGGCGGAGCAGGACGCGCAAGCTCCGCGGATGGGGGAGTGCGGCGGGCGGTGCGGAACGGGGGACGGCTCGAGCCTCATTGAGGTGAGGGGGAAAGGGGACTGGGAGAAGAGGGGAAGTCGGAATGGGGATGGGGATGGCCAGTGAGATTGATTTGATGTCGCTGCCGTTTTTCCGCCTATCAATCGTGAAATGCTCAACTCATCCGCCCCCATCCCCTTTTTGTTCCGCCCTTTTCGCTTTGCGCCCCTCCCCCAGTCCCTCATCAAGTACCCACCCTTGGAGGAAGTGAGGGGTCTGCCGGAGGAGATTGTGGGGGATGAGAAGGAGGACATGGATTTTGCAGATGTTGATGCAAGCGTGGAAGGCGAGGAAGATGAGGATGATGGGGTGTAGACTGTGTGTGCTGTTGGTTTTGCTCCCATGTGATGCCACAGTTTGTTGCCGCTGTTTGTGTTTTTTGTTATTATTTTTTATTGGAAAGAAAAACCTGGCTGGATATTAATTATAGCACAATATGTGGTGTATTGAAAACAGTGTACGTCGTGTTACATGCTGTAACATGTGTTACCCTGAAATGTTGGGCGTAGTAGCTACACTGTAATTAGTTATTGTACGGACTATTTCGAATTTGCTACTACCGAGTCACTACGTACTGCATGGCCAGCCAACCTCAAAGGGTAGCGTTGCGACACAGCAAATACATTGTGTGAACTCCCCACCCCCGTGGAGTAGGAGCAGGGTTGGGACATTGTACCTACTCCACGCCGCGGTGAGTAGTAGTTTGTATGTATCAGCACATATGCGTTCATACCCCCCAGGAGAGGAGTAGCTACTTAGTAAGTACACAGCACGTTAATAGTACATAGTATGCAGGTTCGCATTTACTACTTTGGGATGCGGAGGTGGATCAGCGGGGGCAGGTGGAGCAGGGGAAGCGGGGGAGCGCGCCGTGCCCCTTGCCGCAACCCGCGGCTCCAACGAGGCCGCCCCGTCGCCTGGATCTCAAGTAGCTTCTAAGGCGCCTCGAAAGTCTGGAAATGCGGTACCAACCTTGCCGTCTGATGCGGGAAAGGGATCCTCTTCGACTGACGGGCTCCCGGAGCCGCAGATGGACACGTGGATGGCGGTGACGGTGATGACGTGTCAAACTTTGCGGGATTCCACGTGGCAGCTGGTACCTCGTCCGTCACAAAGAATTGGAGCACCCAAAAACGCCGGAAGGGCTACTATGCCTAGGTATGCTAAAAAAAAGTATGTACGAAGTTGCCGCAAGGAATGCTCGATGAAACCCTAGAACACAACGAGTACATCTGGCACACTGTAAGGATTACAACCCCTTTCCCAAACCGCGAGAAAACGACTACCGAATGCACCAGTTACCGTGCGAAGGTGACTTCATGTTACTGTTTTCGTCGCAGCTGAAACTGTTATGCAAAATTTGTGACCTCGACTAACGTGTACACCACAATAGCGTGGGGTACCGACCTGAACCTATATGCAGCCACTCAGTAGCGGGTAACCTTATCAAAAGGAATCTGACACGTCATTGCGAACCTTCCCTCAGACGCGATGCTTTTTTCCAGCGCATATGAAGCACGTGTGCTGGAACTTCGTGACTAGCAACCCTGAGCAACAGTAACCACTTCGATCACACCTCGCCAGCCTCTCAAATAGCCCCATCCGTGCTATGCTGGCACAGCTGGCAACATGATCGAGACCTGCGACTCTGGGGAGGGAAGGGAAAGGGTGACCTTGAGCTTCAAAGGTGCCCATTTCCAAGCATCGTGTTCAATTGTGCTTCACTGATGCATTCCCTTCCCAAACTCGTACCTTGGTGTCCTTCTGCTCCTTCGAATCTCTTCGAGCCACGTTACTCACCACCCCGCCCATTCCTCTATTCCCTTTTCCACGACGCCCCCTCTAGCAGATCACTGTGTCCGTCCGCTTTTGGCGCACGAGGCGGCACACAAACAGCGTTTCACGTTTCGCGTTTCGCGATGGCCAGGTTCGTTTCTTCAGCTGAACATGTAAGTATTGCTGCAGGTTCGTTTCTTCAGCTCGTCGGGCTGCTTGTTTGCGCCCAATTGATGCGTGGCAGCACTCTTTCACCAGTGTTTTTGTTGCGCAGGTCTAATATCCCATTCTGGGATTTCGAGAAGATCGTATGCAGTTTCTGCCGCGTTTGCCGAATCGCATCTCCGAAGACGGTGTGAAGGGCACATCGCCCACTCTGCCTGAGGTCGCTGCTGTTCCCATCCCAATCCGCCGGTTACACCTTGCTAGAGAACAGCACGCTTGGGTGCGCTGAAGGATAACTGTCACTTCGCACATTTAGCCGCCAATCTGTCGCATCCATGCCTATGAAATGTCGTACACACTTTGATGTGCCCTTGCTGTGCGACAGGTTGAACTTGCCTCTGCTTCAATTACCGCTCATGCATGCTTATGTTTTGTCTAGCGCTCAAAATCGCCCATGCATGCTTATGTTTTGTCTAGCGCTCAAAATCGCCTATGTTCCAAACCTGTGCATTTTTTAACCTAAGAAACCACTCAGCAATGTATCACGCTGTTGTACCTAATCGTTGAATCGATGTTTTACCGTTTCGTTGTGCTCACGGTGTATGTTGGTCTAATCTACACAGTCCCAGCACCCTAAAATTCGTATCAATTAATGCAGTGGTTACCCGGTTTCCACGATTTGTGACAACCTGTTATGAGATGTACTAAGAGTGCGCGGAAGACTATAAAAATGATGTCGAATCCAGAATGTCAAGAATGATAAAGAGGCATGCATTTATAGGCTCGAAACTGTGGTAGGCGAGAACCTCGGGACGTGGATGGGTTTGGAAGTGTCGCGATTGGTGCGGGGCGACTCGGGGGTGGTTCGGGTCGAAGTGTAGGCCGAACCTCGAAACTGACGCGAAGTGCTCGGGGTCGTCCTCGCTAGGAGCAGCCTCTACAGTAATGAATTCGTATTCATTACACTCTCCCACCTTCTAAATAAGGTGCCCTTATATGTAGGCGAGTCTTGCAGTAGCGTGAAAACTGCAGATCTCGGTCGAAAACCGATCTGACGGTGCGGAAGCATGTTGACTTTCGAGTTGACGCGTGGCTGAGCGCGTTGACCAGGCGAATTTCAAAGAGTTGGGATGTCAGCCGTTGGTACTGCCGATGTCGATCGGGTGGTTTGAAAGCGAATGTCGATTTGAAATCTTTCGACGAAGGAAGACCGTTGATGTCGCCGATGTGTATCGGATGGCTCCGATGAACGTCATGTCGGCAGGAAATTTGACGCGTTGTCAGAGATCGATGAATCTGGTGTCGTCGATGCCGATGAAGCCATCGCGTGCGTCCGTCGTGCTGGGTGTGTCAGACGAACTGTCAGAAATAACTGCCGAAATGTCAGAGACCTGCTAAGAACAGTGCGTGAGTACTCTTTCTCTCCCCCCTGGGAAGATAACTGCTGCCCACAAAATGCGCACAGCTGCACGGGCACAAAAACCACAACCACCTTGACGCAGAATACCAAGTATTATGGCCGTCCGCCTGAAATTCAGCCGCTGTGCAGTCGAAATTGCTGTCGGTGGCGAAATTTTCACTGTCGAAAATCCCGAAAATGTCAAGGGTAAATTATGTTGAAGTCCCTTCGAAATAATATCGTTTTTGCAGGAACTCGACATGAAGAATTTCTTCGTGTTGTATTGCTGTCACGACTATTGCTGCAGCATCCCTCGTAACTGCCACCTCGAAAACCCCCGCGTGGCAGTATCGAATCATTTGACTGCTGCCCAATCTCCAGTTGGCAGCTGCTGCAATCCTGAAATTGTTGCCGTTTGTCTTGTTTGCAGGCGAAAATCCTCGCTGTAGCTTCTCCAGCTGTCGGTGCACCCGGCCGTCTTGTCCAGGCTCGCCGAGGCCCTTGTCGCGTTGCTCCGAAAACTCCCGGGCAGGGACGAAAACAGCTGCTGCTCTTCCCCCTGACCTTGCCAATATTTTTTCAAACACGAACTTGAACTGCCGATGACGTCAGCTGCATTATCGGTGTTGTCGTGACTCGCCGAAAACCTACGGGCAGGGGTGAAAACAGCTGTCGCCTTCTCCCCCCCACCTGTTGCAAAATTGTCCCTCGTGTTGCGGCTGGTACCCCCGAGCAGCTTCCGATTTGAACGGCTACACACTTTGACGACGAGTGCCTTCGCGCGCTTAATCAAGCAGCACTGCAGTCGGCCGTCGGCACGGATACTGTCAGCGACCGCACTGACTCCGTTAAAAAAAACTCTTGTCGGAACTGCTCGTTGCACCCGTAAATGTCGGAAATTTCCACACCACGTAAAGTCTTGGTCGCCTGCAGGTTGCCCCCCGAAAGAACCGGTGTGTCTAGCATGCCCACCCGTCGCCATTTTTCTCTCCATGGTTAACCTCACTAGCAACCCACCAACAGGAGGTGCTCTTTCGTGTGGAACCCGGAGTCATGGGTCGACCGGGATCGAATTTCACGGAACCTAGCCCGCATCGACGCCGCAGATCTCGCCGTAGAAGTTCCCCAGCTGGCTTCGAAGTACACCGTAAACCGCTGAAACAGCAGGCGAGCAGACGTTCAACCGTCTCCCACCGTTGGAATAAAACCCCGAAAATCATGGTTGTTGAAGCAGTCCCGAAGTATTTTCCGCCGCATAACCCCGACGTTTCCGCCGTTGACCCTGGTACTCCGACGTTCACCCGTCTTTGTACCCGTCGAAATTACTTAGCGAATCCCAGGTATCCTTGGCGATACACCGCTCGCCGCGTCTCCATGTAACAATATCAAACCCTTTCGGGGGTCTACCGAATAGACTCCGAAATTCGCGGTGGATTGGTGTACGAGCTCATACTTTCACTCTGGAGATCTGCTGGAGCACCCACAAATTTCCCTCCATTTTTTTTTGGCTTCACCCCCCGACAATTTTGCTTGCCGCCGTTCACCCAGCGTCCGCTTTTGTCGGATGAGGTTTATCTCCGTGTTGCCCGCCATTTTTCTGACATTCGGTGAAGGCGCGAATGCAATCGTAGCCGGGTCATGTTTATCGGATCAAACAGTCGGACCGGCCGCTTCGTTGCCCACCGCGTCTATCGCATTTAAAACTCCACTGCTTCGGAAAGCCCCTTCTTTGCCGCTACACCATGTCGGGTAGACCGTTGAATTAGGAGAAACTCCGACAGCTGCACCAACTGCTTCAGCTCCGACTTTTTCGGCGGGGTAACTGCCACCGATGGTCCGGTTTTGTCGGGGCCGAGACAGTGTCGCTCCCAGAAATTTTCTTGTACGCCCTGCCGTCGAACCAGCGTCACCCGCGCCTTTCTAACCAGCACAGGGCTAAAACACAGGGCCCCACCTTTGAATCCAGTGGCCAATAGGACTTACACCTTGCCTTCGAGGCCTTCTGGGCGTGAGGTATGTGAAACGCCGGTAGACTTTGGCCGGTAGGGAGCTCCTTCTGCTACCGCCGCTTAGCCGCAAATCTCGGCCTCAGCAAAAAGTCGTCGCAGTAGGTCGTTTTCTCCCCTCCTGAAGCTCGGAATCCGTTTCTCTCGCCAGACCCGAATTTGTCGCAACTCCGTTTATTGTAGCCGGTAGACCTGGCGAAATTCGCGGGTCTAGTCGCTGCGGCAAACCGTTGTCCTCGTCGGTGTACTGCCCCGTCTGCGACACAACTTCCCTTGATCAGGGGGAATCTGTGCCGCCTGAAGTACAGTGTCGGCTGCTGCTGTTGCTCCGAAGATTTCGGCCGACTTTGTTGCTGGCGCAGAAGTGACCCTAACGAAAACAGTCTAGTCGTAGGCGGATTTTTCCGAACTTTTCGGCGGTTTGAAAATAACTTCCGTCCCACACTGTGCCGCTCCTGCCGAAAACGCCAACGACGCACCCTCCTGTAGCCACACCGGCCACACCCGGACTGGAACGACGGTAGACCCCCGCTTTCTTCGGGTAGTTGTCACGCCGTCACTCCGCGCCGCTGCATTTTCTGACGCAAATCACCATGCGCCTGGCTGCTCGCACAGCAGTCGTTTTCCACGTGCTGCTACCCAAAATCTTGGTGCACAGTGACCACGATCGTCACTTGCCGAAGACCTCCAACGGACTGATGCGCGATGTGACGAAGATGCTCGACGCCACGTGCTGCATGCAATCCGTTCCGAAATTGTTGCGCGCAGTTGTCGACCACATGCCGACGCAACTCGCACGACGATCTTGCTTCCGACATCTTCGGACGTGCACTGACGGAGATCCTGTCGACGTCAGCTCCCACACAAATTAACTCCGAAAATGCCGAAACGAATACTGTTAACTCACGCATTAACTGCGACGACAGCAAAAGCTGTCCGCCACCCGGGGGGAGGGAGGCCACGGTCCATCTCGACCGTCGTGGGCAAGGATCCGTCGGTGCAGCAGGAGCGCCCGTAAAAACATGGCCGCTAGGAGCAACTATCCGTTCTCCTGGCCGGCTACTGCGTTGCTCCTGTCACCACGGCATCCTTCCCTGTCCCCCCCCCCCCCCGAGGGGTAATACACTCTAAACAACGGGGAACCTAGGAACTTAGGCTCTGATACCACGTGTTATGAGATGTACTAAGAGTGCGCGGAAGACTTTATAAAAAGGATGTCGAATCCAGAATGTCAAGAATGATAAAGAGGCATGCATTTATAGGCTCGAAACCGTGGTAGGCGAGGACCTCGAGACGTGGATGTGTTTGGAAGTGTCTCGATTGGTGCGGGGCGACTCGGGGGTGGTTCGGGCAGAAGTGTAGGCCGAACCTCGAAACTGACGCGAAGTTCTCGGGGTCGTCCTCGCTAGGAGCAGCCTCTATAGTAATGAATTCGTATTCATTACACAACCCATACCTCGTTATTGCCTCTCTTTTTATAGCCAGTTTTTATTTTTAGGTGTGCACGGAACATTGGTTATCGGAAAACGGTGCTCACCGTAAAGGGGACAAAGAATGTCTCGAGAGTGCTAAAACAATCTCTAGGGTTTGTCCCAGAGGGACGCTGGCGCAGTCTACCAACACTCCCGCCCCCTCTCCACGCATTGTTCATAATAATGTTAGTTGTATGTTGCTGTTACGGGTGCAATGAATCGAAGTAGCGAGAATTGCACTAAGGTGTCAAACGAGTACAGCATGTGAGCGAAGGCATGAGCGAACATTTATACGCGAAACATGCAAAACGGTAACGCGGTGCGTGCGAGCTTGCTAGTGCTACGCTGGAGCGAGGCTCGGGCTAGTCCCGAAGGGTAGGCCGATACGGCCATGCCAGCAGTGCGAGGTTTGGCAAAACAGTGCGCGCGAAGTCAGCGAAGTCCCATTAGCAGTAACGGGCGAACAACGGCTGTTGCTGTACGCGAAGTAGTCGGCTCCGTAAGGAATGCCGAGAAAATTCCTTACACTATCCCCCCCCTTAAGAAGCCCCCTCCGCTACGCGAGTGCGTGTATATCGCGGAATCCCCGGCTCCTCAGGTACACTTGCAGGGCAGGGTGTTTTTCAATGTTGGTCAGGGGTACCCAGCTATCTTCAGTTGGCGTGCGGTCCTTCCAGCGAACGAGGAAATCAATCCTCCTGATTCCCGTGGGGTGGCGGATCCGATGGCTCGGGATTTTTTCGGGTTCGATGATCGGCTCCGATGCAGGGCGAGTCATTGATTGTGGGCGGTGACGCGGCAGTTGACTTGTGGTCGGGATGTATGGGCGAAGTAGGCTGACGTGGAACGAAGGGCTGATGTACCAGTCGGTTGGCAACAGTAGATGTGCGGTGACGGGTATGATCATGTGACTGATTTGGAATGGTCCACAGTAGCGCGGTCGTAATTTCGGTACGTCGGGCAATCGCAGATTTTGCGTGTCGAGCAGTACGTAATCTCCAGATTGATACGTGACAGGGCGTCGGTGGCGGTCAGCGTTGCGCTTAGCGATGAGGTTGGCTTTTTTTATTGCTTCGGCGGCTCTAGTGCGGGCAGCTTGCAGGATTTCGGCGAATTGTTGTGCACGTGGCGTTGGGTTGTCCGGACTCGGCGTCATGGGCACTGTGGGGTTTTGCCCATAGTTCAGGTAGAACGGGGACTGCTGCGTCGTGGCTGACGTGGCGTTGTTGTACGCGAACTCGATCAGCGGCAGCTGCTGCTCCCAGGTCGTGGGGTCGTCGCACGTGGCACGAATCAACTGCTCCATCGTCTGATTCGTCCGCTCCGTTTGGCCGTCGGTCTCGGGGTGGTACGACGAGCGGAACTGTAGTCTGGTCCCGAACTGCTCCCAAAGGTTCTTCCAGAAGTTGCTGGTAAACTTCGTGTCCCTGTCGCTTATGATCGCTGCTGGTATCCCGTGCAGGCGAACAACGGCTGCGATGAACAGGCGAGCGGTCTCCTCGGCTGAGATCGACTTTTTGCACGCTGCGAAGTGTGCCATCTTCGTCAGTCTGTCCACGACGACCATCACCGCGTCGTTACCCCCAGGGTTTGAAGGTAACCCTGTGACGAAGTCCATGGTTACTTGCTGCCAGGCGCGTTCGGGCGGTGGGATCGGCTGCAATTGACCCGCCTTCCGCTTCCGTGAACTCTTCATCACCTGACACGTAGGGCACGAGCCCACGTGCTGCTGTACGTCGGTCAACAGCTCCGGCCAGTAGTAATACCGCTGCAGTTGTTGTCGTGTTTTTTCTACCCCGAAATGTCCCGAGGTAATCCCGTCGTGTGCCTCCTGCAGTAGCAGCTCCCTCAGTAGTGAGTACGTGGGTACCCAAATGCGGTTGGTGCCTGTTTTTACGTAATAGACTCCTTTCGCTTCTGCCAGTTGCTGTGAATTTCCGGTCGTGAAAAATGGGTCGGTGCGGTATCCGTGGGTGAATAGGCCAGTTAAAAGCGGGTTGGTCTGGGCGAGTAGGATGGCGTGGAGTTGGGCGGTGGGGCGGGTGAGAGCGTCGGCGATGTTGGATGCTCCTTTTTTGTACGTAACGGTGTAGTGAAAATTGGACTCAAGATAGTCCAACCAGCGAATCTGTCGTGGGTTGAGATTCCGTTGGGCGCGAAGGTACTGTAGTGAACGGTGGTCTGTCCGTACTGTCACGTCGGCGCCAGTCAGGTAACACCGCCAAACTTTGAACGCGTGTACGATCGCCAGCATTTCACGGTCGTGTATCGGGTAGTTGCGTTCGGGCGGGTGTAGCTTGCGGGACTCGTTCGCGATTGGCTGGAGGCCATTCCCGAAGTCCTGCAACAATACTGCTCCCACAGCGATGTCACTTGCGTCAGTGACGAGCTCGAACGGACGGTGTGGATCTGCGATGTGAAGCACGGGCGGTGAGCACAAAATGTTTTTGAGGGCCGAGAAGGCAGCTTGCTCTTTCTCCCCCCACGTGTACTCAACCCCCTTCCTCAGCAGGTCGGTCAACGGGGCAGTCAGCTTCGCCATGTCGGGGACGAACTGGCGCACGTAGTTGACGAATCCCAGGAAACTCTGCAACTCGGTCAAGTTGGTCGGCTCGTGCCAAGCCTGAATCGTCGCAATTTTCTTCGGGTCTATTTCCACTCCTGCAGCTGAAATAACATGTCCCAAAAACTCCAGGCGGTCCTGTAAAAACTCACACTTAGATGCTTTGGTCAGTAGGCGGTTCTCACTCAGGATTTTAAAAACTGCTTCGATATCCTGTAAGTGCTGTGCTCTGTCAGGGCTGTAAATCAGTATGTCGTCCAGATAAACGATGACGCACTTATCTAAAAGTGGGCGGAATGCTTCGTTCATGGTCATTTGGAAAGTGGCGGGGGCGTTGGTCAGCCCAAATGGCATGACTGTGTATTCGAAGGATCCGTAGCGTGTTCGGAATGCGGTTTTAGGACAGTCGGGTGGGTTGACGCGGATTTGGTGGTAGCCTCCCCGGAGGTCAATTTTCGAGAAAACCCGGGCTGTGCGCAGTTGGTCGATCAGTTCGTCGGCTCGTGGGATGGGGTAACGAGATTTGATGGTAACCCTGTTTAGTGCTCTGTAGTCTATGCACATGCGAAATCCCCCGTCCTTTTTCGGTGTGAACAGTATTGGTGCGGCGAAGGGCGACGAGCTAGGGCGAATGAATTCTTTCTCGAGCAGGTAATCGAGCTGCTTCCTTAGTTCGTCTAGTTCGGGTTGGGTCAGTCGGAACTGTCGCTGTACTGTTGGCTGTGCCCCCGGCTCCAGTTCTATCCTGTGATCGTGCGGTCGCTGAGGTGGCAGTCCCGTCGGTAAGTCATCCGGGAAAATGTCACTGTATCGTGTTAACAGTGCTGCTAGATCACTCGGTACGTCGGTCAGCAGATTCTGTAAATCCCCTCCCTTGTCTGCTGCCTCGGCTTCTCGAATGTCAACCGCGTACACGTCAGCTCCGGCCGCTACAGCGCGTTTCATCGTGATCGCATTGACACGCACCGACGAAGACTCAGGCGATCCCCAGCGAGGTAAGGCGATGTTGTTACCGTTCACTCGCACGGTGCAGTCACCCGTCGTCCAGTCGATTCGCGGATTGTGTCGTCGCAGCCAATCACGCCCGAGTAAAATGTCGGTTCCGTCGAGGGTTGTTGCGAGCATTTCCTGGCTGAATGTGAAGTTACCCCCGCATCGAATCCGAACTCGGTCTACGCGTTCCCGTATTGCCAGTGGCGTGCCGTCTACCAATCGTGCGTCGATCTCAGGTAAGCATCTGTCCAGTGGCAGTCGCAGTTTTTGTGCCGTAGCAGTGTTAATGAGGCTGTGGCTGGCTCCCCCATCTACGAAGATTTTAACTAAGTCCGTCCCAATTTTCCCACTGAGCAGTATAGGGCTGTCTACCGTGGTACCCTCTGTCAGACTTTATATTATTTATATTTGTAACTGCCTGTAGCTGTAGTTAGTGTAGTTATTGCAGATTTTGTTAGGTGGTGCACCCTTTTGTTTCCCATACTATATGTTCTTTGAACCTATAGTGAAACTCACTTTTCTCCTTTCACAACTCTCTCGACTCTCCCCCCTTGGGCCCAACTCACTCGATACCTAAGTTGGGCCTAGGCTCCTAAGCCTAGGCCCTTACGTTCTAATTATTTTAACATGGTTGTCAGAGCAGGTTGGTCCTGGCCTGTGGGCCCGACCAAAGCTTCCGCTGCTGAATTTCTGGTCACGCGCCTCGGGCGCGTGACGTTTTTATTTTCTACCCGTCGCGGACCCGCCCCCTTTGGCGCCCGCGGCGGTGCTCTTGGCGCCCGCGGACCCGCCTCTGGCGCCCGCGGCGGTGCCCCTTGCCGTCGCGGACCCGCCCCTGGCGCCCGCGGCGGTGCTCTTGGCGCCCGCGGACCCGCCTCTGGCGCCCGCGGCGGTGCCCTTTGCCGTCGCGGACCTGCCCCTGGCGCCCGCGGCGGTGCCCTTGGCGCCCGCGGACCCGCCTCTGGCGCCCGCGGCGGTGCCCTGCGCCATCGCGGACCCGCCCCTGGCGCCCGTGGCGGTGCCCTTGAGCCGCCGCGGACCCGCCCCTGGCGCCTGCGACGGTGCTCTCCGCACCTACATTCCCTGAAGCCGCCCCTGACACCACTGCACCGACACCTCTTCGCCGCTCTGCGGCTTTCTTCCTTCCCACCCCCCTCCTCCTTTGTCTCCCTGCAGCCGCGGGGAGGAGGGTATGGGGGTGGAGGGTGTTGGAGTGTGGGTCGTACCCTTCCCTTCCCCTCCTCCTCCGTTTGTTCCCACTGCTGCAGCTGCCGCTGGGGGGGAGGGTGTGAGGGTGTGGGGGAGCAGGGGGAGAGGCGCCGGGGTGACGGGTGTGAGGCAACCAGCAGCCGTCCCTCCACCTCTCCTCTCTTCCCCCCCTCTCTACTGCTCCTGCAGCAGTGTGGGGGAGGGGAGGGAGGAGGGTGAGGTGATGGAGGGGGTGACCAGTTAGTGTCTGCCCGCCTGCAGTACCTGCTGTTGCTTGGTTATTATCTTGCTTGTGTAGCTTGTGTACCCCTGCAAGTTGTGTTCTGCACAAACTTCTGCTGCAGGCAGTTATGGGGGAGTGTCAGACTTTATATTATTTATATTTGTAACTGCCTGTAGCTGTAGTTAGTGTAGTTATTGCAAATTTTGTTAGGTGGTGCACCCTTTTGTTTCCTATACTATATGTTCTTTGAACCTATAGTGAAACTCACTTTTCTCCTTTCACAACTCTCTCGACTCTCCCCCCTTGGGCCCAACTCACTCGATACCTAAGTTGGGCCTAGGCTCCTAAGCCTAGGCCCTTACGTTCTAATTATTTTAACACCCTCCTTATTCGGCCGGGTGTGGTCGATTGCGTGAACCGGCACAATCACTCGGTGAGGGTCGGTTGGGTCGGGCGAGCGGCGTGACCTGTCAGTAGAGGGCCCGTCTGCTACTGACTTCCAGCGTTTCCCTGCTGCTTGGTCTGTGTCTGCTGCTCAGCTTCCCCCTTTCCCTTAGCGTTTTCCGGGCATTCGCTCTTGCGATGTCCCGGCCGATTGCACGCAAAGCAGCGCCCTTTGAACGGTGCGGCAGCGGCATTTGCGGCGACGGCGCGTATCGTGGCGCTCTCGTTCGTCCCACGAGGCCGATGTCCCCAGTTGTTGTTTCCGTAGGACCCCGGTCTCGGTCGGCGAAAGAAGTCGAGCTTCTCCGCCATGGCGAGAATTTCCTGAAATTCGGTGACGCCGCGAAGCTGGATTTCCTGAGCGATGTCCTGCTTCAGGCCGCCGATGTAGCGGTCGATGCGCTCGCTCTCATGCATGTAGCCCACCTGTTCGCATAGCGCCAGAAATCCGCTCGTGTAGTCCTGGACGGAACCGAGTTGGCGCCAAGTGCGGAGCTTCTGTCGCGCCGCGATCGAAGCCGCGATTGGCTCAAATCGAGCGCGCAGACCTGCGCACCACGCATCCCACGTGCGATACTGGGGCACCTCCACGAAATACGACGGCGCCCAGGGTCCGGTTTGTCCTTCCCGTGTCGGTAATGTCGCGTAGTCTGTCGGCTTCGTGACGATGACGCGCCACCAGTCCATGGCGGGTCCTCGCAACAGCGACACGGCGTATCGAATCTTCGCCGAGTCCTCCGAGACGTAGTTGGCGTCGAAGAAGACATTCATTGTGAACAACCACGCCTGAACGGTAGGACCACCCCGTTGACTCGGGTCAAAACATGGCGGGCGCTGCGGCTTCAGCGGCCTCGGTGACGGCAGTCCCGAATCATGGGTTGGTGCCGAAATCGTGACGCGAGGCTGACTTGGGGCCGCATGCGTCGCTCCGGGGTGTGTCGTGCCATGGTCATCGTCCCCGTCGGGGCGGACGACGCCATCACTGGCCGCGCTCGCGGGTTGCCCCACACTCCCGTGTTGTGATGTCGAGGGTGCAGGTTGAATCGGAGTGCCAGGTGCTTGAGATTGTGCCCTCGTGAGGTCATTTTGCAGCGATGAGCGTTCTGCCGTCAATGCCGCGATTTCCTCGGAACTTTCGCGCAGCTGTCGCAGCAGATCGTTCAAACGCTCCTGCGTGAGGGTGGTGACGTCGATATTCTCAGCCATGACGAAGGGCGTCGGCTCGTCTTAGTCTAGGCGCAGTCGTGGCTGCACGCGTTTACGAGAGAACGCGAGGACAGCGGCTCCTAGGGGCTAAGGTGCGTGAGTCCCTTCGAGTGAAAAATCAAAAGTTGCTTTCCTGGTGTGCGGAGATGCGCGGTCCGAAAGAAAGGGGCTCTGATAACCAAGTGTTACGGGTGCAATGAATCGAAGTAGCGAGAATTGCACTAAGGTGTCAAACGAGTACAGCATGTGAGCGAAGGCATGAGCGAACATTTATACGCGAAACATGCAAAACGGTAACGCGGTGCGTGCGAGCTTGCTAGTGCTACGCTGGAGCGAGGCTCGGGCTAGTCCCGAAGAGTAGGCCGATACGGCCATGCCAGCAGTGCGAGGTTTGGCAAAACAGTGCGCGCGAAGTCAGCAAAGTCCCGTTAGCAGTAACGGGCGAACAACGGCTGTTGCTGTACGCGAAGTAGTCGGCTCCGTAAGGAATGCCGAGAAAATTCCTTACAGTTGCCCAGAGGTACTTCAGACAGTCCCTTTGCAATGTATGTACATTGTTTTCGCCGCAATTTTTTTGTGACGTCGTCGAGGAGTAAAGCGCCAACCCTGAAGGAGGAATTGGCCTTGGAAGGCGCTTCGCCACGCTCCCCCGCCTTCCCCTCTCCTTCCGCCTTCCCCGCTTCCTCCGCCTCCCCCACTTCTTCCTCGTTCCCCGCCGCTCCGTCCCCGTCTTCCGCCTCGGCGCATTCGCCCGCCCCCGTGCCTCGAATCGCGCGATCCGCCTCCGTCAACGCGCAGACCCGCCGTTATCCCCCGCCCATGAGCGGATATTCCGGCCACATCCTTCCGCGTCGGCGGAAAGACACCGCTTCTAACACTGACAGTAACCGTAACGTCAACGTTAACGTTAATATTGACGATGACGACGATGACGAAGACGGAGTGGTTACGGCGCGTCCCGTGCTGCGGAGAGGCGCAAACCGCGGAGGTTCCGCGGACCTTGCGCCGTCCGCAGAGGCGCAGCTGGTCGCAGCGGCGGCGGATATGCTCCGCGGATTGGGCGGCGCGGCGCAGCAGACTGGGGGAATCGGAGGCTCGGGCAACTTACACCGCGCAGCTTCCCCACGCGGAATCCCTCCTGCTGGAAAGGTTTCTCCTCGCGAGAGTCGAGACAGCTTACAACGACGCAGTTTACAGCGAGGCGGTGTCCGCAGTGGCAGCAGCAGCAACAGCAGCAGCGCGAACAGCAGCTATAAGGAGAGATCTAACGCTAATAACGGCGGCGGCGGCAGCGGCGGCGGCGGGGGAAGTGGTCCCGATGGTGCATCCGCGATAAGGAGGCTCTCGATAGAGGTGCAAGAGAAGCTGAAGCATCTGCAAGTGTCGTTTGATGATTCCGCGCCCGAAGCTGACCCCGATAACGCGAGCCCTTATGACGAGGGCGCTGAGAGTGCTTATATCGAGGGTGCTTATGGCGAAGGGGAAGGGCAGAAAGCGGGTTCAGCGGGGTATGCGCCTCTGCCCTCACCGTCCCCCGCCTCCTCCGCCTCTCAAGAGCGCTCCCCCCTATCCAACTCCTCGTTCTCCCCCCATGCGCCCCACGCTCCCCGCTCCCCCTCCCCCCTCGGCGCACCCGCTTCTTCCCCGTTCCGCCGTCGTCGCGCCCGGTTTCCTTCTCCTTCCGCCTCCCCCCACGCCGGCATGCCTTCCCCCTCCGCTTCCCCCCACGCACGTATGCCTTCACCCTCCGCCTCCCTTCGCGCACCCCCCGCTTCCCCCCGCACCTTTGCCCCACCAGCCTCCCCCAACGCTCTTCCCCGGTCGTCCTCCCCCCACGCCCCCCCATCCGCCTCCCCCCGCGCCCTAGTGTCTTCCCCTTCCGCCTCCCCCTCGCGCCAGCGCAAGCCAGTCCCCGCCATATTCTCTCGTCCCCCTCCCCTTACCACTCCCCCAGATCAGCCTGCTACCGCCTTCCCCCTGCTCGCCTCCTCCCCCGCCCAATCCCCCACCTTCCCCTGCTCAATCCCCTCAACCTCCTTCCCCTCCGCACCCTCCCCCACACGCCCCCACATGTCCCCATCCAAGCCTCCGCGCTCCCCCACCCGTTCGCCAGCGCTCTCCCCCTCCTCGTCCCGCCGCTCCCCCCGCGCCTCCCCCCTCCCCCGATCCCAGTCCTCCTTCCAGAATCCCTTTCCTTCCCCAAAGCCCTCTCACGCACGGCACCAATCTCTCGACCTCAGCAAACATTCTCCCTCCTCCCTGCCCCACCAGAAGTTTGCCTCACATACCGATGGCATGGGGACAGGTATGGGGGCAGGTATGGTGACAGGCATGGGGGCAGGTATGGGAACCAGTGTGGGAGGTATGGGGGCAGGAACGGGTGCAGCCATGGGTATGGGTACTGGTATGTGTATGGGTATATTCCAAGGGCATGATCACCAGCAGCATCACAGATCTGCCGCTGACTCAACTCCTGAGAGTGACACCACCGATCTCTACCCCCCTGCACACAACCTCATCCCTCCGTACCTGCCCAACTCTACCATCCCATTCGGCGCCACCACCACCCCAGAAAACAACCCCCCAGTGAATGACCCATTCCATGCTACCTACCCCCCTTCCTCACCTTCCCACCCTCTCATCGCTCCACCGGGACAGATTGTGGCGGGAATGGGTATGGGTATGGAGCAGATCGAAGGGGTGTTCGAATGGTCCCAGAGTGCGGATTTTGAGGGGAGAGTGGCTGTGAATGTGACAGGCGAAAGGGTGCGAGCGAGGCGTGTCACGCGGAGAAACTCGGTCGATGCGGGGATGCTGGGAGGCCGGGCTAGCTCTGGTAGTGCTGCTGAGTTGGGAATGCGGATGGGAGGGCAGGAGAGAGGTTCGAAGAGTCCTATCAAGTCGTGCTTGTCCCCGGCGAATGGAGTGGGAGGCACGAAGCTGAAGAAGCAGGTGTCTTTTAACCGCGTGGTGCGCGTGCGACGGTTCCCGTCCTGTGATGCAAGCATTGGCCAATGAGGTGGCATGTCCACTAGCATGGGATGGGAGCAGTGCTTAAGAAGCCTGGCATGGGAGGCTGGACGGCTGGCCAGGATCAGATGGGAGCAGATGGGAGCAGCGCTGAAGCAGCAGGTGTCATTCAACCATGTGGTCCGCATGAGGAGGTTCCCCTCGTGCGATGCCAGCATTGGTCAATGAGGTGGCATGACCACTAGCATGGGATGGGAGGCACGAAGCTGAAGAAGCAGGTGTCGTTTAACCGCGTGGCTCGTGTGCGAAGGTTCCTGTCTTGTGATGCGAGCATTGATCAACGAGGATGAGATGAGACACGAGGTAGACAGCGTACCGGCATGGGAGGCTTGGCTATTGATGGCCGAACGGCATGGGATGGAACTGGAGGTGAAGAAGCAGGTGTCGTTAATTTTTTGGGCGCCTCAAAAAATAGGTGTCGTACAACTGTGTGGTGCACGCGCGAAGGTTCCCGTCCTGCGATGCCAGCATTGGGTGATGACATGGCATGAGATAGACAGTGTACCGGTGGGGGAGGGGTGGGCTAGTGACGGGCTGAGTAACAAGGGATGGGAGCAAAGCTGATGATGGAGGGAGGGGCTGTTTAACCGTGTGGTGTGTGTGAGGAGCTTTACCATCCTGCGATGCCAGCATTGGGCGATGATGTGGCATGAAGTAGACATGACAGTGTATCGGTATGGGAGGCTGGGCTAGTGACGCCTGACTAACATGGGATGGGAGGGACGAGCGAAGCAGGAGCAGGTGTCGTTTAATTGTGTGGTGTGCGTGAGGAGGTTCCCATATGCGATGCCAGCATTGGTTGATGACGAGGGATAAGGATCATGACATGGCATGGCACAGCATGACATGGCAGGGGTGATGATGACTCATGAGACAAGTTACTAGCATGGCAGTTAGCCTGCTGATGGGTGAGCAGCATGAGACACGAGCGGAAAGGTTTCCTTCTTGGGCAGTGATAGCGTTGGTTGGGGGGTGAGATCGTCAAACAGGCGTGACATGTGGACAAGACATAACATGACATGACATGACAAGACGTGACATCAAGGCGTGACTTCACATGACATGACATGACAAGGCGTGACATGACATGACATGACAAGGTGTGACATGACATGACATGCATGCATATCATCTGACGAAACATAATGGTGGTACTTTTTCTGTTGTTTGTTTGATTTGAGCGTGTGCGCTCACACGTTCACGCGCGTGTGTGTGGGGGGAGGGGCCGGGGGATAGGAGGGGATAAGGGGGAAGGAGGGGGGGGAGGGGAGGGGGAGGGGGAGGGGGGGGGGGGGGGGGGGGGGGTTGGGGTGGGGGTGGGGGTGGGGGAGGGAAAGATGGTATGAGCGTCTGTGTGTGAGCACGAGTCCGAGTGCGTGTGTGCGTGGTTTATTAACCCCTTTTTTATTTTTGCCTTTACTGGTTAGGTGGCACCAGCCCCTTCGTACCAGTCTGCTGCTTCCCTTTCCCCTCACTCATCCAGCTGCAAGTGAATACTGTTTTAGTATTTTCATTAAACTAATGCTGTAATGTAGTAACCATACGTTCAGACCAGGGCCTGTTGTACTATGCGTTCAGTATATTCTAATTTCTTCCTTGTAAACTGCCTTGTAATGCAAATTACATTGCAAGCACAGATTCATCCATCACACCCCTATTGTTTTGCAACTCTATGCATGGGTTGGTTGCAATCATAGAGGTCATATATGTGTGCCTGTGTATTTCATTTCGCGTCTGATTATGTTTTACGTTGTTGCGGAGGGACCTGTATCGAGCGAGCGACATTCACTGTTTGTTTGTCGGCTTGTCAAACCTTGAGTGCGTTGACGAGTCCACTCTGCCGAGCAGAGACCAGTCCGCGCACCATAGTTGTTGTTGACCTTTAACTTGACCGAGGTCGCATAGCATTACAGAACTGTAATCGTTGAAGAATTGTTGAAATGTTCGCGCCTTTGTGTATCCCTTGCGAAACTTTCACAAACTCCGGCATCCCTTTCCCACTTCCCACGAAAACGAAGTCGTGCACTGTGGTTTGGCAATGAAACCTGGGCAGCGAATTCCTGGATGGATGGTTGACTTTCGTCAGGACTCGCTCCTCCCTCTCGATGGCAGGGGACATACACGTGTTACTCGTTTGGGTTTCCTAAAGATTTCTTACCTTTTAGACGTAGAAACGGTTAATTTATTTCGCAAAGTGTTCGTCAATTCGCACCCTAAACCCTAGACTTATATAAAAAGGGCTTATAAAAAATATTTGTAACTCACCCTAAACCCTAGACTTCAATCTCTTCAGTCAAACTTCGGTTTCTGTGGTTAGTATTGGTTCCAATCACTGCACTTGCTCGAGGTCCTTGTAAAGTGCGGGTAACGCCATCGCACAGAACCCACGGGTGCAGACCGGGTGCTCGGTGCAAGGGCTGAGCATCATGTGTACAGTACTTGCCAAATTGCCATGTGGATCGCAGTTGACCAACAAGTGAGCTCAACAATGCTGCAACATGGGATTTTTGTTCTGTCGCCTCGGGCTGGCAAAACCTTGAGTGTCGTTCGCTAGCGGTCGTGATGCGGCTATTATCTTACCGCGTAACCATTCACACGATGCCCAAGCCCAGCTGCATCGAAGCGCATTGTGAATTTAGACCTTCTTGTCTCTTCTCTCACATCATACTGTATCACCACCGGTGTGTGGACACGATTTTACCCGGCTTTTACCCGGTTTTATTTGAGTGTCACCAGGCCCGGCCGAGTGGCGCACGTGCTCTCAAAAGGAAAATGAGCCCTTGCGGCAGCCAATTTATTGCTCGGAGATCTCTGTCACCGTCCTTTACTATTACCGAACTAGCTGTTTTCTCATTCTTCTACACAGTTACGAGAATAATGTCACGATACGCGGACGAAGATACATCCGAGTCGCTCCCCGACAGCGAGCGCGGCCTTGGACCCACATCAACGGAAAACACTTCCCCCTGGCTTCCGCCATCGCCTTCCGCCGTGCGCAGCCCGCACGCGGAACTCGTTCGGCGGAAGGCTACCTCGTCGAAGGACATGGACGAGGAGTGGGGCGGCGATGACCCCGCGCACGCGGACGAATGCGCGGAAGCGGAGGCAGCAATCAACGCCGACGGATGGGCGGAATCACCGCGCACGCTAACGAATGCGCGGAAGGGAAAGGCGCAATGTGCGGGCGGGTTTCTCCGCCTCTTGCGCGGAGGGGGAAGTTCAGCCCGCGAACCAGGCGCTTCCGCGAACGCCCCCTCTGCGCGCTCTTCCGCCGACCTTTTCCGCTTCCGCCGCCCGCGGGGCGAGAGGCGGTCGATGTCGTGGGAGAAAGCTCCCGCCGAGATCTGCGGAGGTGATAAAAGCGCCAGATCCGCACCGGCAGAGAGAGGAGCCGCGGAAGGCACGCGGGAAAAAGCAGGACGCGGCGGCCGAACTTCCCCGGAAAAAGCAGCAGGATCCGGGGAAATCCGCGGCTCACGCGCCATCTGTGTACCAGAATCGCCGTCGAATGCGGAGAAGGGACCCTTCTCAACTGACGAGGTGTCAGCGGCCGCTGGTGGACACGTGGATGATGACGTGTCCAAGTTTGCAGGCTTTCACTTGTCCTTCGAGGCTGGTATAGGGCTCGGCGCGGAAGCATCCGTTTCTACCTCGCCGAAGCCATTACCAGCCCCGAATGACAAACCGGCGCCGGCCTCTGATACAGCTTCTCTTGCTTCCGCCTTCCCCCTTTCTCCCGCTACCTCTTCCGCGGCTCGTCCTCATTCCGCATCCACCACGTCTTCCGCGGCGTTCCCTGCCTCTTCCGCCTCGCCGCATTCGCCCGCGCCTGCCGGGCGGCGTATGGCGCGTTCCGCCTCCGCCAATGCGCGTTCCCCCGACATGAGTGGGGTTTCCGGTCACATCCTTCCGCCTCGGCGGAGTCTCACCGTGCAAAGAACTTCCGCCAATGGGGAGGACATTTCCCCTTGGTCCGCAGCTTCCCCGCAATCCGGCGCTTCCGCAGCAACGATATCTCCCCGTAACGCCGCGCATAGAGCCGGTAATCCCATAAGGAGCGTCCTTCACGGTTCCGGTAACGTTGACGGTTTCGCTAACACTTCTAACGATGACGACAACCGTAACGGTAACATTAAAATTGACAACAACGACGACGACGAAGGAGCGGTGATGGCGCGGCCCGTGCAGCGGAAAGGCGCAAAACGAGGAGGTTCCGCAGATCTTGCGCCGTCCGCAGAGGCGCAGCTGGTGGCGGCGGCGGCGGAAATGCTCCGCGGATTGGGCGGCGGGGCACAGCCGACCGGGGGGAACGGAAGCGCGGGAAACCGGAGCTTACACCGCGTCGCGTCCCCCACTGGAAGTGCAGCTGCTGGAAGGATTTCTCCTCGCGAGCGGCAAGGCAGCTTACAACGAGGCGGCTTACAACGAGGCAGCTTACAGCGAAGCGGTGCTCGCAGCGGCAGCAGTAACAGCAACAGCGCGAACAGCAGCTTTAAGGAGAGATCCAGCTTTAAGAATGGAGGCAGCGGCGCCGGGGGTGGTCCTGGGGGTGCATCCGCGATAAAGAGGTTCTCGTTAGAGGTGCAGGAGCGGCTGAAGCAGCTGCAGGTGTCGTTTGATAGCTCCGCGGCCGGAGCTGACTCTGATCATGCGAGTCCTTTTGACGAGGGTGCTTATAACGAGGCTGCTGAGAGTGCTTATACCGAGGGTGCTGATGGAGAACGGGGGCGGTTGAATCCTGCTGGGCAAATTGAAGCTGCTGCGGCACATGCGGCCTCAAAGGGGAACACTCCTATGCTCTCCCCGCCACCCTCCCCCCAATCCCACTCCTCATTCTCCGCCCATGCGCCCCCCCACCCTCCCGCCTCCTCCATCCCCATCCACGCCCGCATGCCTTCCCCTTCCGCCTCCCTTCATGCACCCCCCGCTGCCCACCAACAACCCTCCGCCAACCCCGTCCCACGGCCATCCTCCCCTCACGCCCCAACTTCTTCTCCACCCTCCTCCCCTTCAAGCCAACACAAGCCAATCCCCGCCATATTCTCCCGCCCTTCCCCTATTACCACCCCCCCGCTTCACCCTCCTGCCCCTTTCGCCCTGCTCGCCTCCTCCCCCACTCACTCCCCCACCTGCGCTTCCCCCTTCCCCTCCGCCCCCTCCCCCACCTGTCCCCCCGTTTCCCCCTCCAAGCCTCCGCGCTCCCCCACCTCTTCCCCCAGGCTCTCCCCCTCCTCGTCCCGCCACTTTCACCGCGCCTCCTCTATCCGCCTCCCCATCCCCCTCCCCCCGTCCTCTTTCCAGGACCCCCTTCCTTCTCCAAATCTCCCTCACTCAGTCGCTTCTTGCCCAGATTGCACCCACTGCTACCCCTCCCATGGCCTTAGCCATATCTCCCCTTCTTCCGTGTCCTACCACGAGTCACCCTCAAGTATCAGTGGTATGGGAATGGGGACAGGCATGGGGGGAGGTACGGGGGCAGGTATGGGTATGGGGACAGGTGCGGGCAGTGGTATAGAGATGGGTATGGTTACAGGTATGGTCCGGGGACAGAATCAGAGGCACCAACGAAGTGTTTCTGAATTGAATCCCAACAGTAGCCCAACCGACCTCTACCCTCCCTCACACCACCTCATCCCTCCCAGCCTCCACAACACTGCCACCCCAGGGGCCACCGCCATCACTAACCGAAGAAATGACCCTCAAGCAAGAGGGGTGCTGCACACTGCCTCTCCCTCTTTCTCACCCTTTCACCCTCTCATTGCTTCTCCGGAAGAGAGCGAGGCGGGAACGGGTACAAACCAGACCCTACGGGCGTTTACGCGGTCCCAGAGTGCGGATTGCGTGGAGGGATCAACAGCTTTGGAGGAGACAGGAGTGAGGGTGCAGGCAGGGAATGGCCGGCGGTTCATGCGGAGAAACTCGGTCGACGGAGGCTCCTTTAGGGGCCCCTTGGGGGCACGGATGGGTTATGCTGCGATGGCAGCGCATGGGAGGGGTGCTAGGAGCCCTATCAAGTCGTGCTTGTCCCCGGCGAACTGGACTGGAGGAGCAAAGCTGAGGAAGCAGGTGTCATTTAATAAGGTCGTGCAGGTGCGGAGGTTCATGTCTTGCGACAGCAGCCCTGAATACTACTGAGTGGTGATTGTTGCGAGCAAACGGAGCAGGAGGAGTGAGACTGAAGAAGCAGGTGTCCTTTCATAGGGTGGTGTGGTGCGTGTGTGGAGATTCTCCTTTACGATGGCAGCATTGGGTGATGATGAGTCATGGGAAATACATGACATGACATGACATGGCAGGGGTGATAATGACTTCATGAGGCATTTTTCCGTGATTGCATGTAAGGCCTCTGATGGATGAGCAGGACGAGAAGTGTGGTGACCTGAAGAAGCAGGAGTAGTTTCGGTGGGTTGTGTGAGCGCACAAGTTTATCCCTGTTCGGTGTTAGGTTAGGTGGGTGGGGGCTATAATACAACAGACGCAACACAATATCGTACGGTATGCATGATAGTCCTTACCAGAACTGACGTTCCACATGTTAAGAACTAAGGCAAGAATGATGAGATTAGGTGAAGGTTGGGGTACAAGGCTAGAGTGTCGAGAAAGTTTCTGTACCCCCTAAGGCTAGCTCCAATATAGCCTAGATAATGATATGCATATGTTTTGACACACCCCCATAGGCGAAATGGGGGATAGCCAGAGCAAGCAATGGTCACAAGTCCAGTCAAGAGAAGAAACAAAACACAGCTCAGGGTGGATCACAACGTCACCACACACACTAAGCTCAAGCAAACGGCCACAAGGCCAGTCCATCTCTAGCTAGCAAGAGAAAGCACGCAGGTATATATATATATAGATCACAGTACAAGCAGAGACTACAGCAAGTGTGGAAACGTAGGCACAAGGACCAAGTACAAAAGCGCTGATGGTCACTAGACGGAAGTGCCTTGGTGAATATATCAGCAGTGTTGGCCCCAGTGGCCACGTGAGCAAGGCGAAGCTGACCCCGCTGCTACAACTCTCGAGCCAGGAAGTAACGCAGAGCGATGTGCTTCGTTCTGTGCTCCAGTCTGTGCTCCTGACACAAGGCAATGGCGGCCTTGTTGTCTACGTACAGAACTTGAGGAGAAGGAGGCCGCTCTCCCAGGTCGGTCAGCAGGTAGGTGAGCCAGCGTAACTCCTGTGCAGCCATGGCTGTGGCATAGATCTCAGCCTCACAACTGGAGCTGAGAACAGAAAACGAGCGGGTAGACCGCCAAGAAACAGAGCCGGAGCCAAGGCTGAACGTGTAACCCTGTGACGACCACTATGTAGCCTAGTCGTCAACCCAAGAAGCGTCTGATTGCCCAGTGAGGACAACTGGACTCCGCCCTCCAAGCACGAGCCCCATGCCCGATGTACTGCACAAGTAGCGCAGTACCCTCTTAGCAGCATCCATGTGCACATTTCGGTGCCTACCAGGAGCCACGTAGCGAGCCAGAAGGCCAAGAGGGTACGCAAGGTCAGGACGAGTGCAGGTCATCAGGTACATGAGGCAGCCCACTAGCTCTTGGTAAGGACCACTCGGCTCTACGGACTCGTCCGAAGGTGGAGCCGAGAGCAAGTGACCTGTAGCCAGAGGAGTGTGCTGTGTTGAGGACCAAGTGAAGCCGAGGCGCTGAAGGACCTGCTGCATCATGTGTGACTGAGTCAGTGTGATGGTGCGGCGTGCTCTGTCCCGGGTGATCTGCAAGCCAAGGTAGCTGCGCAGCTCACCCAGGTCTGTGCACGTGTGTCTCTTCTGCAGCTCCGACTTCACCAGGGCTAGAGCCTCAGTGTCAGCAGTGGCAAAGACCAAGTCGTCGACGTACACGAGGATGTAGAACGGCGGCAGCGAAGTGTCGGTGCGCAGAAACAGCGACGGGTCAGCAGTCGAAGGAGCAAACCCAAGAGCTGCAAGTGTCGTCCTCGGTGTGTCGTGCCACTCACGGGGCGCCTGGCGGAGACCATAGACCGGCCGCCGGAGGCTCCAGTGGGTACCAGGAGGGAACGACCCAGAGAAGCCGGGTGGGCGGCGCAACCAGATCTCCTCGTCTAGGCTGCCCTGTAAGAAAGCTGTGCTGAAGTCAAGCGAGTGAAGCTTGTAGTCACGCTAAGCGGCAACGTGCAACATCACCCGAAGAGTGGTCATCTTCGGGGTGGGGGAGAAAGTCTGGAAGAAGTCAACCCCCTCTCGCTGACTGAAACCATGAGCAACGTAACGAGCCTTGAAGACAGGCGGAGAACCTGGCTGCCGCTTTACCCTGAAAATCCACATGCCACTGACGATGTTCGCCCCAGGAGAGGGAACCTCGTCAACGTAGGTGCCTGTGGACTTCCAGGATGCCATCTCTGCGTCCATGGCTGTCTGCCACTGAGAGGAGTAGTCACCCGCGACCGCCTCAGCGTAAGAGCGCGGGGTCGGGATGTCTGGTGCATCCGGGTCTCCCTCAAGGGCAAGCAGCATGGCTGCGAGATGAGGCGGAGCGGCGGCAAGACACTCAAGGTCCTCCTGCCTGTCCTCAAGGACGTCCGTGCCAAGAACACACGCACCCCCGACGGACGGAGGACAGACAGACTCAGACTCAGCAACAAGACTAGCAGCGTAGTCTAGACGACAGGCAGCAGCAAAGTCAACCAGCTCAGCGACAAAGGCAGATGCAGCAGTAGACTCAAACGACGGGTCAGTAACAACAGTGGCTAGCAGACGCGTGACAGTAGGGTGCTCAGCACGAAACCGGTCAGACTCAGGTTCCGTAACGACAGGCAGAGAAGACGAAGGAGGAGACGGCAGAGGAACATGCTGCGGAGGAGAGGAAGGACGACGGACTACAAGGGAAGGGCCGGGGACAGCCGGCTGACGCTGACGAGGAACACGATGACTGGAATGACCAGAACGGACAGGTGAGACAGGACCCAACGCAGGCTCACGACGCTTAGCAAGGCCCCCTGTCTACTCAGTGTAAGGAGAAGGAGCAGGCAGAGGTGAGCCAGGCTGTAACGGAAGACCAGTAGACGACGGGAGGCTAAGAACCTGGAAAAGTACGGAGTCAGGCGGTGGCAGAGATGAGGGAGACGGCGGAGCAAAGAACAGGCGCGGCTGTGCAGTGCCACCAGCACCAGCAGCTCCAGCACCCTTAGCAGCTCCAACACCTCCAGCAGCTCCAGCACCCTCAGCAGCTCCAGCACCTCCAGCAGGTCCAGTACCCTCAGCAGCTCCAGTACCTCCAGCAGCTCCAGCGTCCTCAGCAGCTCCAGCAGCTCCAGCAGCTCCAGTACCCTCAGCAGCTCCAGTACCTCCAGCACCTCCAGCACCCTCAGTAGCTCCAGCCCCTCCTGGTGCAGCAAACCCTAAACCGGCACCTCCAGGCCCAGGGTCTCCAACCGCAGTGCCACCAGTAGCAGTACCCTCAAACACACCACCGCCAGCCCCAGCAGCTCCAGTACCCCCAGTACGAGCACCTCCGGGACCAGCGACACCAGCACCTCCAGCAGGCAAAGGACCAGCACCACTCCCAGCTCCAGTGACGCCAGCAGAAGAACCCCCAGCAGTAGAGCCCTGAGGCGCAGAAGCGCGACGCTGACGGCGACCGTACCAGTCGTGCAGCTGCTGGGAGGCGAGAGGCACACGCGGACGAAGACGGCTACTCCAAGGAGACCGCGTAACAACAGTCTCAGAACCCTCAGGCGACTCACCCCCAGACTCAGTACCCCCAGGCGTAGCACCCCCAGACGCAACACCCCCAGGCTCAGGACCTCCAGGCTCCTCACGCGCAGGCTCAGCACCTCCAGGCTCTACACCCTCAGGCTCCTCACGCTTAGCAACCCCAGACTCAGCACCCCCACGCTGCGCACCCCCAAGCTCCGCACCCCCAGGGACAACACCACTCCCACCAGAACCGGAGTCACCAGTGACCTCAACAGGCGCAGGGACGGGAGGATCTACCTGAGAAACACTTGAAGGAGCAGGGCCTGGCGCAGGGAGGGAGTCTACCTGGGGAGGAACTGGGGCGAGAAAGAGCGGCGGGAGGGGGCGAGGAGCAGTGCGATAGGGGAAGAGGCGGTAAAAGGGGACCGACTCGTCAAAGGTGACGTCCTGAGACGCAAAGACACGGCGCGAGGCAGGGTCGTAAAACTGCCAGCCAGGTGCGTCAGGGACAAAGCCAAGGAAGACGCAAGGAATGGCGCGAGGGGAGAGTTTGTCCTGCTTGGGGTGCTCCTGCTCGGGATGCTGCTTCTGGGGGTGCTGAGCATGGGGGTGCGGAGCCTGGGGGTGCTGAGCCTGGGGGTGCGGAGCCTGGAGGTGCTGAGCCTGAGCGTGAGGAGCCTAGGGTTGCTGAGCCTGAGGGTGCAGAGCCTGGGGGTGCTGAGCCTGGGCGTGAGGAGTCTGGGGGTGCTGCACATGGGGGCACTGAGGCGTCTGGTGAGCAGTCTCCCTGGAGCAGCCGTCTCCATAGTCGCTCCACTGGTGCCTCGCCGCAGCACTCTCGTCGGCGTCTCCCTCTCTCCCCACAGCAGCTGCGTGAGTGGTACGTTAGCCGTCAGGGTCGCGCTGCTGGAGCTGGGGGCCCTGCTGCGGGAGGCGCTGGGGTTGGAGGCACTGGAGTTGACGTTGTCCCTCTCTCCTCACAGCAGCTGCGTGAGTGGTACGTTAGCCGTCAGGGTCGCGCTGCTGGAGCTGGTGACTCTGCTACTGGAGGCGCTTCTGCTGGAGTTACTGGAGCCACTGGCCCCGGAGGTGCTCGTACTGGAGGTACTGAAGCTGCAGGGGCTGGAGGTACTACTGGTTTTGGGGGTGCTGCCGCTAGAGACGATGAGGCTGGAGACTCTGGGGCTGGAGGTGCCGGTTCTAGGGGTGCTGCTGGTGGTGGTGCTGGTCCTGGAGGTGCTTGCGCTGGAGGATCTGGAGCTGCTGGAGGTGCTAGTGCTGGAGGTGCTGGCGCTGGAGGTTCTGGAGCTGCTGGCGGTGCTCGCGCTGGGGGCGCTGGAGCTACTGGTGCTGCTAGCGCTGGAGATTCTGGAGCTGCTGGCGGTGCTGGTGCTGGAGGTGCTGGCGCTGGAGGTTCTGGAGCTGCTGGCGGTGCTCGCGCTGGGGGCGCTGGAGCTACTGGTGATGCTGGTGCTGGAGGTTCTGGAGCTGCAGGCGGTGCTAGCGCTGGAGGTGCTGGCGCAGGAGGTTCTAGAGCTGCTGGAGGTGCTAGCGCTGGAGGTTCTGGAGGTGCTAACGGTGCTGGCGCTGGCGGTGCTGGTGCTGGAGGTGCTGGCGCTAAAGGTTCTGGAGCTGCTGGAGGTGCTGGCAATAGAGGTTCTGGAGCTGCTGGCGGTGCTCGCGCTGGAGGCGCTGGAGCTACTGGTGTTG
This sequence comes from Closterium sp. NIES-65, assembly GCA_948144175.1. Lineage (NCBI taxonomy): Eukaryota > Viridiplantae > Streptophyta > Zygnematophyceae > Desmidiales > Closteriaceae > Closterium > Closterium sp. NIES-65. Next base: position 73,477 of record CANXME010000200.1, on the reverse strand, counting down.
GTGGCAGTGCACAGCCGTGACTATTCTTCGCTCCGCCGTCACCTTCGTCTCTACCACCGCTTGACTCAGTGCTTCGCCGGATTCTTAGCCTCCCGTCTTCTCCTCGTCTTCCGTTATAGCCTGGCTCCCCTCTCCCTGCTCCTTCTCCATACACTAAGCAAACAGGAGGTCTTGCTGAGCATCGTGAGCCTGCGTCTCGTCCTGTCTCGCCTGTTTGCACTGTCCGCACTGGTCGTCGTGTTCCTCGTGAGTGTCCGCCGGCTGTCCCCGGCACACACCTCATGGCCCTGCGTCCTTCCTCTGCTCCGCAGCGTGTTCCATTGCCGTCCCTTCCTGCGTCTTCTCTGCCTGACGTTCCACACCCTGAGTCTGACAGCGCTCGTGCTGCTCACCCTACTGTCACGCGGCTGCTAGCCACTGTTGTCACTGACCCTTCGTTTGAGTCCACAGCTGCCTCTGCCTTAGTCGCTGAGCTTGTTGACTTTGCTGCTGCATGTCGTCTAGACTACGCCGCTAGTCTTGTTGCTGAGACTGAGTCTGTCTGTCCTCCGTCTGTCGGGGGTGAGTGTGCTCTTGGCACGGACGTCCTTGAGGGCAGGCAGGATGAGTTCCAGTGTTTTGCTGTTGCTTTACCTCATCTCATGTCCATGCTGCTTGCCCGTGAGATAGACCCGGATGCACCAGACATCCCGACCCCGTGCTCTTACGCAGAGGCGATAGAGGGTCCCTACTCCTCTCACTGGCAGACATCTATGGACGCAGAGATGGCTTCCTGGAAGTCCACAAGCCCTTACATTAATGAGGTTCCCCTACCTGGGGCGAACATTGTCGATGGCATGTGGATTTTCAGGGTGAAGCGGCCGCCGGGTTCTCCGCCTGTCTTCAAGGCGCGTTACGTTGCTCGAGGCTTCAGTCAGCGGCAGGGAGTTGACTACTTTCATACCTTCTCTCCCACCCCGAAGATGACCACTCTTCGGGTGCTGCTGCACATAGCCGCTCAGCGCGACTACGAGCTTCACTCTCTTGACTTCAGCACAGCCTTCGTACAAGGCAGCCTGCACGAGGAGATCTGGCTGTGCCGCCCACCTGGCTTCACTGGGTCGTTTCCTCCTGGTACCCAGTGGAGCCTCCGGCGGCCAGTCTACTGTCTCCGCCAAGCGCCCCGTGAGTGGCACGACACACTGAGGACTACGCTTGCGGCTCTTGGGTTTGCTCCTTCCACTGCTGACCCGTCGCTGTTTCTACGCACCGACATTACTCTGCCGCCGTTCTACATCCTCGTGTACGTCGACGACTTGGTCTTTGCTACTGCAGAAGAGACACATGTGCACAGACTTGGGTGAGCTGCGCAGCTATCTTGGCTTGCAGATCACCCGGGACAGAGCACGGCGCACCATTACCTTGACTCAGTCACACATGGTGCAGCAGGTCCTTCACCGCTTCAACTTCACGTACTCCTCGCCTCAGGCCACTCCTCTGTCTACTCGCCACTCGCTCTCAGCTCTGCCTTCGGATGAGTCCGTAGAGCCGAGTGGCCCGTACCTAGAGCTTGTGGTCTGCCTCATGTACCTGATGACCTGCACTCGACCTGACCTTGCATACCCTCTTAGCATCCTGGCACACTATGTTGCTCCTGGGAGACACCGACCAGAGCACATGGATGCAGCTAAGAGGGTGTTGCGCTACCTGTGCAGTACGTCGGGCATGGGGCTCGTGCTTGGAGGACGGGCTCGAGTTGTCCTCACTGGTCACGCAGATGCTTCTTGGGTTGACGACTTGGCTACGCAGCGGTCGTCACAGGTTACACCTTCAGCCTTGATTCCAGTTCTGTTTCGTGGTGGTCTGCCCGCTCGTCTTCTGTTTTCAGCTCCAATTGTGAGGCTGAGATCTACGCTGGGGCCATGGCTACACAGGAGTTACGCTAGCTCACCTACCTGCTGACCGACTTGGGAGAGTCGCCTCGTTCTCCTCCAGTTCTATACGTCGACAACAAGGCAATAATTGCCTTGTGTCAGGAGCACAGATGGAGCACAGAACGAAGCACATCGCTCTACGCTACTTCCTTGCTCGAGAGTTGCAGCAGCGTGGTCAGCTTCGTCTTGCTTACGTGGCCATTCGGGCCAACACTGCTGATATCTTTACCAAGGCACTTTAGCCTTGTGATCATCAGCGTTTCTGTACTCTGTTAGGTCTTGTGCCTATCTGACCTCACTTGCTCACCTCATGAAAACTTTGCTTGTACTGTGATCTATATATACCTGCACCTGCATGCTTACACTTGTTAGGTTGAGATCACTGTACTGTTTGTTCACCTTAATATACCGTAAACCCCCGGATATAAGACCCCCTCCAGTTGTAGACCCCCGGGTCTTTATGACAGGGGGGGGGGGTACTCTATATGGGTCGTTGGTAGTTATACCCCCCTTTTCTAGTGAAATCATTTTAAGACCCCCCCCATCCTTAGGAAGAATGTTGGATTTGCTAGTTGTTATAACAAAATCAAAGCGATTTCATAGAGAGAACACATTTTCTCCCCTTCCAATGCAAGCGCGTGGGTATCGCGCAGTCAACGCCGTCAATATTTGTACTTTTCGCCACGGCTAATGTGATGATTCCTACTCTGTCCAGTGGCGAGAGTGATGCCACCTGGCAAACACTCGAGGGTGAGGACATTCGCGGCCTCACCCGTGGTCGAGCCCAAGCTGCAAAGTCAATATGACACAAAGATACATAACAAGCATGTACCCATGCTATATATCCTTTAAAAAAATGCCATGTATTAAGAGCCGGGTCTTATAAAATTGGTGACATTTGTGAAGACCCCCCCCATATTTTTTGTGCGATTATGTTAAGACCCTAGGGTCTTATATCCGGGGGTCTACGGTATAACTCTGCTTGTGCTCAGAATGCGTGGTGACGTCGTGATCCACCCTGAGCTTGACCTTGCCTTGTTCTGGTGCTTGTCCCCCACTTTGTCTATGGGGGTGTGTCAGAACTATACTCTAGGCTGTAGTGGGGCACTCCTTATGGGGTACAGCCCTGATAGGTTTTGCCTATACAAACCTTGTACTGTTCTCTTCTTAATCATCATTCCTCGTTCTAACCTTCACATTTTTCCCATGGCGCACGGGCGTGAGAATATCCCGCCGAATTAAGTAATGAAATTCGCAGTGCAACAGGGTTACTGCTCGCGACTTCTGATATGTCACACGGTTTGTGTTCGGGCGGGACTCTATGTCCGCGTGAAAAAAAAAGGTTCGCTTCAGGCAGACACAAACCATTTTCTGTACGTGCGGGCAGCACATTTGGGAAAAAAACACAATTACGTGAAAAAGGTGTTAAAGCCCAATATACACCCTGCATGACACACCCTAATTCTGACTTTTGAAAACAAATTGGGCCAGAAAAGAGGAACTCTGACTGATTACTTAGCGCTTGTCGTTACTGTACAACCTCTGGTCCAGACCAACCTCTTTGTCATATACTCGCATCAAAACTAGGCCTGTCGATTCACGGACATTTGTCCGTTTTCCCCGAGGATTTAGGGTTGGTATTTTCTCAGCTCAGAGATTTTCAAGGTTGGGATTTCCCTCGCCCGGATTCCTAACGGGCAGTTTGGAGCCTTCCCCGGAGTTCCTGCGTACCTGCACCTCCCCTAACCCACTGTCCCCCCTTCTTCTTGAACTTAAACTGTGGATGGGCCTCCCCCAAACACAATCTGTCAATTTATATGTTTATTGTTAGTTAGGCTGTATTGGGGCTAGCTTTAGGGGGTAAAGAATTTCTCTCGACATTCTAGCCTTGTACCCCCATCTTGACCTAATCTACTCATTCTTGGCTAATATTCTTAACATGGTAACTAGAGCAATAGGTCCTTAGGACCTGAGATTCGGGCCCACCATTGTCTACCCCTACAGCCTTACCTGCCTTGCCTGCTGCCCGCGCGCGCCTCGGCTGCGCGCGCCTGTTAAAATTCTTTTTTTTTTTTAGCGCGCCCCACTGCTGCACCTCGCGAACGGCCCGCTGCAGCTTAGTGCGTCGCGCTGCCCGCCTCAGCCGCCCGTCGCCTGCAGCCGCGCGCAGCCCGCAGCCTGCCGCCTGACGCCGCGGACAGCCTGCAGCCGCGCGCAGCCCGTTGCCACGCGCAGCCCGCTCTCAAACATTATATATGTTATTGCTGTGTAGGCTATAGTGGGTTAGCCTTTAAGGGGTACAGTACTTTAGGGTTTCACATTTGTACCACCAACCTTCCTAGTTTAATCACTCGTTGATTCTGACATGGTATTAAGAGCGTAGGTCCTAGCCCTAGGACCACCTACCTAAGGGCCCTGTCAGAATAATATATCAACCTATATATTGTTTTGTAACTGCCTGTAGTGTAGACTACTGTAGTTATATAATGTTCTGTTGTGGTGGTACACCTTTCATCTTGCCTATTTGTACTGCTCGCTCTATAGTGAAACCCCTCTTTGTTGAAACTTTCTCGACTCTCCTAACCCTACTCACTCGAACTCAATCTCCAACGCTCCTAAGCTATGGCTCCTAAGCCAACCTCTTCCTAGCATTCTTAACAGGCCCATCGTTCCGCTAGTTGCGCCCTCGTGCGTCTTCTCCTAATCGCGCCCTCGTGCGCTTCACTCCTAGTGCGCCCTCGAGCGCCCCGCTTTTTCGGCCGCGTCGCTCGCTAGTCGCCCGCGCGGCCCGTTTTTTGCCCGCGTAGCCCGCTAGCCACCCGCGCGCGGCCCGTTTCACGTGCGCGCGACCAGGTAGCCGCCCACGCCGTCGACGCCGCCCACGCGTAGCCCGCCCTGGCCTCGCGCGGCCCCTAGAGCAGCGTGCGTGCTGCCCGTCGACTGCCGCGTAGGCCGCCGCTCAGCCCACGAAGGCCGCCGCCCACGAGTAGGCCGCCGCACACGCGTCAGCTGCCGCCACCGCGTAGGCCGCCGCCCCCACGTAGGCCGCCGCCTAGCACATGGCATAGGCCCGCAGTCGCGCCGCCCTACCTGCCCGAGCCGCGCCGCCCGAGTCGCGCCGCCCGAGTCGCGCCGCCCGAATCGCGCCGCCCTGACCGAGCCGCGCCGCCCCACGTACTGCTACTGCTACTACTACTGCTCCTGCTTCTGCTACTGCTGCTACTGCTACTGCTACTGCTGCTACTGCTACTACCACTATGGCCAGTCCCACTGTACTCACCTTTGACGCTGAGGGCCGTCCGATTAAGTTCGATGTCTGGCTCGATGACCTTCACCTGTACCTCCAGATCACTGCCAAGGACGATGTTTCCCTCTATTACCACACGTCCGGCGCTGCTCCCGCACCTGCTGCTACTGCTAACAGTACTGCTCGCTCACAGTGGCAGACTCGTGACGCCCATGCTCGCCTAGCCGTTTACAGCCACCTGCCGTTAGATGAGCGCGAGCACTTCGGCCAGCATAAGACCGCAAAGGAGCTGTACGATGCTGTAGTTGCCCGCTACTCCTCCCCTGCCATTGCTGCGATAGGCCGTCTCTCACTGCCCTACCTCTTCCCCGATCTGTCTGCCTTTGCCACAGTAGCTGACCTCATCACTCACCTCCGTACTAGTGATCTCCGCTACCGTGCCGCACTCCCCCCCGATTTCCTAGCCAAGAACCCCCCCCCTCGATGTACCTCACCCTCTACCACCTGGTCACTCGCCTCCCTGACTCTCTTCGCGCTGTCTGGGACCACTTTCTCGCTCTCTCCCCCACAGACCTCACTGTCGACCTGCTCGAGAAGGAACTCCTAGCAGCTGAGAAGAGCATTGTAGCTGTAGGTGCCTCTCGTGGCGACCCTCGCACTCCATTCTTTGAGGGATGCTCCCCTTCCCCCCTTCTCCCCTCCATTGCATCTGCTACTGCTGTCGACTACCTCGGTGCTGAGGGGGTCGGAGCTGCGTTCGCTCCCAATGGGAGGCGCAAGGGCGGCAGGGGCAAGGGGGGCCGGGGTGGAGGAGGCGGCGGCGGGGGAGGTGGTGGTGGAGGGGGTGGAGGGGGCGGTGGCGGTGGCGGCAGTGGTGGGAGTGGTGTTGGTGGTGGGGGGGGCAGTGGCGGAGCCGGGAAGGTGGAGGCGGCGGTGGTGGAGGTGGAGGTGGTGGTAGTGGCAGTGGTGGCGGCGGTGGAGCTGGTGGAGGGCGCGGTGGAGCGGTGCAGCGTGGCGGGTTCGGCGGCGGCCAGAGGCAGCAGCAGCAGCGTCCCAGCGAGCCCCAGTCGCCCCAACAGCTCCGTGAGTGGTACTCTCAGCGTGGGGGGTCTGGGGGTGGAGGTACCTGCCCGTACGTCATCCGCACAGGTGACCGCACTGGCCAGACTTGTGGGAGGTTTCACACGGCGCAGCGCTGTTTCTTTCGCCTCGACGATGCCTGGCGCGAGCAGTTTCTTGACGCCTCTGAGCTGCCCCGCTGGGCTGATCTGCTTAAGGAGGGGATTGATATCTTTGCTCTTGATTCTGATGCTATCCTTGCTGCTATGTATGCATTGACTATTAGTGTTGAGGGTGACTGTTACCTGAGTGTACCGCCCGACCCGGGTATTTGGACCAGTAAGACTACAGCTCTAGGTGCTAGTGCGTCTGCTGCTCTAGGTCCTGGTGAGGCTGCTGCCCTAGGTGCTAGTGCGTCTGCGTCTGCTGGTACCGCACCTACTGAGGCACTGCACACCTTCACACTGGACTCAGGTGCTTCCCGCTGTTTCTTTCGCGACCGCACTGCCCTAGAGCAGCTTCCTAGACCGGTTGCTGTCTCCCTGGGTGACCCCTCAGGGGGTCCGGTCCTTGCGACCTCCACCACTGCCCTCCCTTGTCCTGCTGTCCCGTCTGGCATGCTGTAGGGCCTCTACCTCCCCTCGTTCTCTAAGAACTTGGTGGCGGGTTCCGCGCTCCAGGACGCGGGTGTTCACCAGTTCACCCCTGCCTACGAGCGTGTGACACACTGCACGTGTGCCCAGACGGGTCGTCACCTGGCTACCTTCACTCGGCAGCCGGGGTCGGACTTGTACACACTGACCACTAAGTCCCCTCAGGTAGCTGCGTCTGCGTCTGTGTCAAGTCAGCTGTCGGTCCCCTGCTCGTGTCGCTCCCTGTCGCACAGGACTGTCCTCTGGCACCACCGCCTTGGTCACCCGTCAGTGCAGCGCCTTCACGGCATGCACTCCAGGTACCTTGTCTCTGGTCTTCCCAGGGTTCTCCCTCCCCTGCCACCCTCGCCTGCTCCTCCCTGTCTTCCCTGTGTCGAGGGGCGGCAGCACGCCGCTCCTCACTCTTCCTCGTTCCCTCCCACAGAGGCTCCCCTGCGGACCCTCCACCTGGACGTGTGGGGCCCCGCCCGCGTCCGGGGACAGGGCCACGAGCGGTACTTTCTGCTGGTCGTCGACGACTACACGCGCTTCACCACGGTCTTCCCCTTGCGTACCAAGGGTGAGGTCCCTGATGTCCTGATCCCCTGGATCCGCGCTGCTCGTCTCCAGCTCCGCGAGCGGTTCCAGTCGGACTTTCCTGTCCTACGTCTGCACTCTGACAGAGGTGGCGAGTTCTCCTCTGACCTCTTGGCAGCCTACTGTGCGGAGCACGGCATCTGCCAGACGTTCACTCTCTCGGCCTCTCCGCAGCAGAATGGGGTTGCTGAGCGCCGCATTGGTCTCGTCATGGAAGTCGCTCGTACCTCCATGATCCATGCGGCTGCCCCCCATTTCCTGTGGCCGTTTGCAGTGCAGTACGCCGCGCATCTGCTCAACCTCTGGCCCCGTGTCTCTGTTCCGGAGACCTCGCCTACCCTGCGTTGGACGGGGGAGGTTGGTGATGCGTCAGTGTTCCGAGTCTGGGGATGTCGAGCCTTTGTCCGCGATACGTCCGCGAACAAGCTCTCCTCTCGTGCCATTCCCTGTGTCTTCCTTGGCTTTGTCCCTGACGCGCCTGGCTGGCAGTTTTACCACCCCACCTCGCGTCGTGTCTTTGCCTCTCAGGATGTCACCTTTGACGAGTCGGTACCCTTTTACCGTCTCTTCCCCTACCGCACTGCCCCGCTCCCCCCCCCCCGCCGCTCTTCCTCACCTCAGGTGTCCCGTCGGTAGACCCTCTCCCTCCCCAAGGTGCTGCTCCCTCAAGTGTTTCCCAGGTAGACCCGGTCGAGCCTGTCGAGGTAGCTGTTGACTCTGGTCCTGCGCGAGGTGCTGAGTGTGCTGAGCTTGGTGGTGCTGGGTCTAGGGGTACTGAGACTGGGGGTGCTGAGCCTGGGGGTGCGGAGACTGGGGGTGCAGAGTCTGGGGGTGCGGAGACTGCGGGTGCTGAGCCTGAGGGTGCTGCGACTGGGGGTGCTGAGCCTAGAGGAGCTGAGGCTGGGGGTTCTGAGACTGACCGTACTGCACCTGTTGGCGCTCCCTCTTCACAGCAGCTGCGTGAGTGGTACTCCGAGCGCTACAGCCTCCGTCGTGGGGCTACTGGAGCTGGGGGGTCTGCTAGAGTCGGGGCTGGTGGCCCTGCGGGTGCACTGTCGCAGCCGGAGCCTCCCTCCCCTCAGCGGCTACGTGAGTGGTACGCTCGGCGCTGCAGCCTCAGGAGTGGAGCTCCTGGTGTTGAGGTACCGCCAGCTGGAGGCTGTGAAGAAATGAGGAAGGAATAAATGAACTAGCAAGCAGGTGGGTACAAGTAGGAAAACCTAAAAGTGTTGTACCCCATATTGTCTACCCCACTACAGCCTACACAGACTATAGCATATGAGTTTAACACACCCCCATAAAAGTGGGGGAGAACAAGAGGTCACAAGACCAGTCAAGCAAAGCAAAGCAAGCTCAGGGTGGATCACAACGTCACCACACAGTCCGAGCACAAGAGCAAGGCCACAAGGCCAGTTCACATGCAAGATCATATATAAAGGTAAACAAGCAAGTGCAGGTATAGAAAGATCACAGTACAAGCAAGGTCAAGAAGTGAGCAAGTGAGGCCAAGTAGGCACAAGACCTAGCATCGTACAGAAGCGCTGATGATCACAAGGCGGAAGTGCCTTGGAAAAGATACCAGCAGTGTTGGCTTCAGAGGCCACGTAAGCAATGCGCAGCTGACCACGCTACTGAGCTCACGAGCAAGGAAGTAGCGAAGAGCAATGTGCTTCGTTCTGTGCTCCAGTCTGTGCTCCTGACACAAGGCCAGCATGGCCTTGTTGTCTACGTACAGAACTGGAGGAGAACGAGGCGGCTCTCCTAGGTCAGTCAGCAGGTAGGTGAGCCAGCGTAGCTCCTGTGCAGCCATGGCCCCCGCGTAGATCTCAGCCTCACTGCTGGAGCCGAGAATAGAAGACGAGCGGGTAGATCGCCACAAAACAGAGCTGGAGCCAAGGCTGAAGGTGTAACCCTCTGACGACCGCTGCGTAGCCTGGTCGTCAGCCCAAGAAGCGTCTGCGTGTCCTGTGAGGACCACTGGACGTTGCCCTCCAAGCACTAGCCCCATGCTCGACGTACTGCACAAGTAGCGCAACACCCTCTTCGCTGCAGCCATGTGCTCTGGTCGGTGTCTCCCAGGAGCAACATAGCGTGCCAAGATGCTAAGAGGGTATGCTAGGTCAGGTCGTGTGCAGGTCATCAGGTACATGAGGCAGCCAACAAGCTCTGGGTACGGGCCACTCGCTCTACGGACTCATCCGAAGGCAGAGCTGAGAGCGAGTGGCGAGTAGACAGAGGAGTGGCCTGAGGCGAGGAGTACGTGAAGTCGAAGCGCTGAAGGACCTGCTGCACCATGTGTGACTGAGTTAGGGTAATGGTGCGGTGTGCTCTGTCCCGGGTGATCTGCAAGCCAAGGTAGCTGCGCAGTTCACCCAGGTCTGTGCACGTGTGTCTCTTCTGCAGCTCCATGTGAAGAGTCTGCAGCGGAGCCTCTGTCGGAGGAAACTCGGAGGAGTGAGGGGCGGCGCGGTGTCGCCCCTCGACGCAGGGGACGCAGGTAGGGGCAGGCCCCGGAGGTAGGGGAGGGAGAGACCGGGGAAGACCAGAGACAAGGACACGGGAGGCCATGCCTCGGAGACGAGGCAGGGAGGGTTGACCAAGGCGGTGGTGCCAAAGGAGAGTCTGGTGGGACAGGAGACGACACGAGCAGGGAGCAGACTCAGGACCAGACTTGGACTCTGCAGTAAACACCTGACTCGACGCAGCTACCTGACCAGACTCAGCGACCGGAGCAGACTCAGTAGTAAGTGTGTACAGGCTCGACCCCGGCCGACGGGTAAATGTGGCCAAGTGTCGGCCGGTCCGAGCACACGTGTAGTGGGTCACCCGCTGACTCGCAGGAGTGAACTGGTCAACCCCCCCATCCAGTAGGTCAGCACCACTCACCAAGTTCGTAGAGAACAAGGGGAGGTAGAGACTTGACAGGGTGCCAGAGGGGGCTGCCGGACACGGTAAGACATTGGAGAAGCAAGCAAGGACAGAACCCCCAGAGGGGTCCACCAGGGAGACCGCAAACGACCGACTAAGCGGGAAGCATCCGAGTCAAGGGTGAAGGTGTGTAAGGCCTGAGCCGACGTGGTACCTGAGAGAGCAGACTCACCAGCACCTGGGGCAGCACACGCACTAGCACCTAGAGGAGCAGCCTCACCAGCACCTAGAGCAGCAGCCTCAATGCTCGGGTCAAGCGGAACACACAGGTAACAGTCACCCTCATCTCTAGCAGACACAGCATACATGGCAGCAAGAATAGCATCATAGTCAAGATCAAAGATAGCAACCCCCGCCCTAGACAGCTCTCCCCAGCGAGGGATCTCAGTGGGGTCACGGAACTAGTGACGCCAAGTGTCCGTCAGGCGGCCGAAGCAGCGCTGGGTGGAGTGCGAGCCCCCGCACTGCTCACCAGCGCGGTCGCCGGTACGGAGGACGTAGGTACAGGGACCAGTACCCCCACCTCGCTGACGCGCAGCGCACCACTCACGAAGCTGCTGGGGGGACGTGGTCTCATGAGTGCGCTGCTGCTGCTGGCGCTGACCACCACCGGAGCCACTCCTCTGTGCAGAGCCGCGACCAGTTCCACCGCCGCCGCCTCCGCTCCCATCGCCACCGCCGCCGCCTCCTCCGCCTCCACTGCTGCCACCGACACCTCCACCCCCGCCACCACTCCCACCACCACCCCCACCCCCTCCACTGCCTCCACCGCCACCTCCACCGCCCCCGCCAGCCCCTCCAGCGCCCTTGCCCCCCTTGCCCTTGCCTGTGCGGCGTCTCCCGCTAGGGGCAGACGCAGCGCCGACCGACTCGAAACCAATGAGGTCGGCCGCAGCAGCAGAAGCAAGAGGGGGGAGGGGGAACACCCCTCAAAGACGGGGGTACGAGGGTCACCACGAGAGGCTCCTACAGCGACTATACTCTTCTCTGCTGCTAGGAGGCGCTCCTCGAGGAGGTCAACGGTGAGTATGGTGGGGCAAACTGAGAGGAAGTGGTCCTTGACTAAGCGAAGGGAGTCAGGGAGTCGGGTGACTATGTAGTAGAGGGTGATGTACATGGGGGGAGGGTTCTTGGCACAGAACTCAGCAGGAAGCGCAGCGCGGTAGCGAGTGTCACTAGTGCGAAGGTGCGTAATGAGGTCAGCGACTGTGGGAAAGGCAGCAAGGTCAGGGAACAGGTACGGCAGCATGAGGCGGCTAAGAGCAGCAGTGGCAGGGGAAGAGTAGCGTGCAACTACAGCGTCGTACAAGGTCTTAGCACTCTTGTACTGACTAAAGTGCGCACGCTCAGCGGTCGGTAAGTGGCGACGCACAGCAAGACGGGCAGCAGCATCGCGTGTGGCCCTATGTGAGCGAACAGTGCTGTCAGCAGTAGCAGGCGGGGCAGGAGAGGCACCAGAGGTGAGATCAAACATGGAGAGTCCGTCTGCCCTATAGCACTGTAGGAAGAGCTGGAGGTCATCGACCCAGACCTCAAAGTCAACAGCACGACCCTCAGCATCAAAGGTAAGGACACTGGGGGTAGCCATGACAGCAGTGGTCTAACAGGGAGTGCTCTCACCAGTCCGGGTGGGAAGGGCCGGTGCACGCCGGTAGGAACAGTAGCGGCTCGACGGCGGCTCGGCGGCTCGGCAGCTGGGTGGCTCGGCTGCTGGGCGGCTCGGCTGCTGGGCGGCTCGGCTGTTGGGCGGCTCGGCTGCTGGGCGGCTCGGCTGCTGGGCGGCTCGGCTGCTGGGCGGCTCGGCTGCTGGGCAGCTCGGCGGCTGGGCGGCTCGGCGGCTTGGTGGTTCGACCGCTTGGCAGCTGAAGGGGGGCCGTAAAGGGCGGCGACGGGGCCGCTAGGGGCGGCGACGGGGCCGATAGGGGCGGCGACGGGGCTGCTAGGAGCGGCGACGGGGCCGCAAAGGGGTCAAGAGGGGCCTCAAAGGGCTGCGACGGGGCCGCTAGGGGTGGCGACGGGGCCGCTAGGAGCGGCGACGGGGCCGATAGGGGCAGCGACGGGGTCGCGAAGGGGCCGCGAGGGGCCTCAAAGGGCGGTGACGGGGCCGGTAGGAGCGTCTACGGGGCCGCTAGAGGCGGCGACGGGGCCGATAGGGGCGGCGACGGGGCCGATAGGGGTGGCGACGGGGCCGCTAGGGGCGGCGACAAGGCCGCAAAGGGGCCGAGAGGGGCCTCGAAGGGCAGCGACGGGGCCGCTAGGGGCGGCGACGGGGCCGCGAAGGGGCCGCGAGGGGCCTAGAGGGGGCGGCGACGGGGCCGCGAAGGACAGCGACGGGGCCGTAAGGGGTGGCGACAGGGCCGCTAAGGGTGGCGCAAGGGGGCCGTGAGAGGCGACGTGAGGGCGGCCAATGGGGCGCGCCTCGGGCAGGTACGACTCGTGCTCCAGTCAGGAAAAAAAAAATTCAGTGGTGGGCCATGAGAAGCGTTCCCACTAGGGAACCTGCTCTATACCGTGTGAAGAAATGAGGAAGGAATGAATGAACTAGCAAGCAGGTGGGTACAAGTAGGAAAACCTAAAAGTGTTGTACCCCATATTGTCTACCCCACTACAGCCTACACAGACTATAGCATATGAGTTTGACAGAGGCCCTGCTGCTGCTGGAGGTACTGGAGCTGCTGGAGGTGCTGCTGGTGCTGTTGGAGGTACTGGAGCTGCAGGAGGTTCTGGAGCTGCTCGAGGTACTGCTGGTGCTGCTAGAGGTTCTGGAGCTGCTGGAGGTGCTGCTGGTGCTGCTGGAGGTACCGGAGCTGCTGGAGGTGCTGCTTGTGCTGCTGGAGGTTCTGGAGCTACCGGAGGTGCTGCTGGTGCTGCTGGAGGTTCTGGAGCCGCTGGAGGTGCTGCTGGTGCTGGTTCGGCTGGAGGTTCTGGTGTTGTCTCTGCTGCTTCTGGGGGCACTTCATGGCCGCGGCCGTACTTCGTTCCGCTCCTTCAGCAGGTTCTTGGTCAGCCGCCTCCTCCTAGTCCTCCTCCCTCCTTAGAGTGTCCTCCGCCTGTCCAGTCGCAGTCACAGCTACCGCCTGCCTCGCCACTTCCTGGTCCTAATCCCTACACTGGTCCGACAGGCGGTCTTACAGAGCGTCGTGAGCCAGAGTCTCGTCCTGTGTTGCCTGTGTCTTGTCTTGTGTCACCTGTTCGTGCTGCTCGCGCTGGTCGCTGTGTTCCACGTGAGCGTCCTCCACCTGTGCCTGGCACACACTATATGACTCTGCGTCCTTCCACTGCTCCACAGCGTGTTCCTCTGCCGTCTCCTCCTGCGTCCTCTCTTCCTGTTCTTGCTGACCCGGAGTCTGACTCTCTTCGTGCTGCCAGTCCTACTGTCACGCGTCTCCTGGCCACTGCTGTCACTGACCCTTCCTTTGAGTCTGCTGCTGCGTCTGCCCTAGTTGCTGAGCTTGTCGACTTTGCTGCTCGCTGTCGTCTAGACTGCGCTGCGAGTCTTGTTGCTGAGTCTGAGTCTGTCTGTCCTCCGCCCGTCGAGGGTGAGTGTGCTCTAGGCACAGACGTCCTTGAGGATAGACAGGAGGACCTTGAGTGTCTTGCAGCCGCTGCACCTCATCTCGTGTCCATGTTGATTGCCCCTGAGGGAGACCCGGATGCTCTAGACATCCCGACCCCGCGCTCTTACGCTGAGGCGATCGCGGGTGAGTACTCCTCTCAGTGGTAGTCAGCCATGGACGCAGAGATGGCTTCCTGGAAGTCCACTGGCACTTACGTGGACGAAGTTCCCCCTCCTGGGGCAAACATCGTCAGTGGCATGTGGATTTTCAGGGTGAAGCGGCCGTCGGGTTCTCCGCCTGTCTTCAAAGCTCGTTACGTTGCTCGAGGCTTTAGTCAGCGAGAGGGAGTAGACTTCTTTCAGACCTTCTCCCCCACCCCGAAGGTAACCACTCTTCGGGTGCTACTGTACGTTGCTGCTCAGCGTGACTACGAGCTTCACTCTCTTGACTTCAGCACAGCTTTCTTGCAGGGGCAGCCTGCACGAGGAGATCTGGCTGCGCCGCCCTCCTGGCTTCACTGGGTCGTTTCCTCCTGGTACCCAGTGGAGCCTCCGGCGGCCGGTATACGGTCTCCGCCAGGCGCCACGTGAGTGGCACGACACACTGAGGACTACTCTTGTGGCACTTGGGTTCGCGCCTTCTACTGCTGACCCGTCGCTGTTTCTGCGCACCGACACTTCGCTGCCGCTGTTCTACATCCTCGTGTACGTCGACGACTTGGTCTTTGCCACTGCTGACACTGAGGCTCTCGCCCACGTGAAGTCGGAGCTGCAGAAGAGACGCACGTGCACAGACCTGGGTGAACTGCGCAGCTACCTTGGCTTGCAGATCACCCGGGACAGAGCACGCCGCACCATCACACTGACTCAGTCACACATGGTGCAGGAGGTCCTTCAGCGCTTCGGCTTCACTTGGTCCTCAGCACAGGCCACTCCTCTGGCTACAGGTCACTCGCTCTCAGCTCTGCCTTCTGATGAGTCCGTAGAGCCGAGTGGTCCTTACCCAGAGCTAGTTGGTTGCCTCATGTACCTGATGATTTGCACTCGTCTTGACCTAGCGTACCCTCTTGGCCTTCTGGCCCGCTACGTGGCTCCTGGTAGGCACCGAAAGGTGCACTGGGATGCTGCAAAGAGGGTATTGCGCTACTTGTGCAGTACATCGGGCATGGGGCTCGTGCTTGGAGGAGGGAGCTCAGTTGTTCTCACTGGGCACTCAGAGGGTTCTTGGATTGACGACCAGGCTACTCAGCGGTCGTCACAGGGTTACACCTTCAGCCTTGGCTCTGGCTCAGTTTCGTGGCGTTCTATGCGTTCGTCTTCAGATCTCAGCTCCAGTTGTGAGGCTGAGATCTACGCCACAGCCATGGCTGCACAGGAGTTACGCTGGCTCACCTACCTGCTGACCGACCTGGGAGAGCGGCCTTGTTCTCCTCCAGTGCTGTACGTCGACAACAAGGCTGCCATTGTCGTGTGTGAGGAGCACAGACTGGAGCACAGAACGAAGCACATCGCTCTACGTTACTTCCTGGCTTGAGAGTTGCAGCAGCGTGGTCAGCTTCGTCTGCGTTACGTGGCCACTCAGGCCAACACTGCTGATATATTCACCAAGGCACTTCAGTCTGGTGATCATCAGCGTTTCTGCACTCTGTTAGGGCTTGTGCCCACTTTTCCTCACTTGCTGCAGACTTTGCCTGTACTGTGATCCATATATATATACCTGCATGCTTGCATTGCTAGGTAGAGATCACTGTGATGTTTGTATTGCATATATGCCTCTGCATGTGAACTGGCCTTGTAGCTCTTTGCTTGTGCTCAGTGTGTGTGGTGACTTCGTGATCCACCCTGAGCTTGCGTTCTCTTTCTTGACTGGTCTTGTGACTCCTTGCTCTACCCCACTTAGCCTATGGGGGTGTGTCAAACATTATATATGTTGTTGCTGTGTAGGCTACAGTGGGTTAGCCTTTAGGGGGTACAATACTTTAGGGTTTCACATTTGTACCACCAACCTTCCTAGTTCAATTCAATCACTCGTTGATTCTGACACCCGCCACTCGCGGCTGCGCGCAGCTTGCAGCCGCGCGCAGCACGTCGCCCCGAGCAGCCCGCAGCCGCGCGCAGCTTGCAGCCCCGGGCAGCCTGTCGCTGCTGCACTCTGCCCTGCCTGCACGCTGCCGCCTCGCCCTGCGCACTTGCTGCCCTGCCTTGCGCCTGCCTTGTCTTGCACCTTCCTGCCTTGCACCTGCCGGCCTGCCTGCCTGCCTACTGGCTTGTCTGCCTGCCTTGAGTCTTGTGGCTTGCCTGCCATCCTTGCGCCTGCCTTGCCTTGCACCTTCCTGCCTTGCACCTGCCGGCCTGCCTGCCTGCCTACTGGCCTGCCTGCCTGCCTGCTGGCCTGCCTGCCTGCCTTGCGCCTTGCATCCATTGCGCCAGCCTGACTTGTGAGCCTGATAGCTGCTGTGGTCTGCTGCCTTTGCCTACGCTGCTGTAATGGCGACGCTTAACGTTCTCGCGTTTGAACCTGACGGTTGCTTAATAGAGTTTGCCACTTGGCTTGACGACCTGCAGCTATTTCTTATGACGGATGCCAAAGACGGAGTTTCTCTGTTTGATCACGCATCAGGCACTGCCGCTGCCCCTTCTGCAGCGCAAGGGGGACGTCCCAGATGTTTTGATCCCCTGGATCCGCGATGTTCGTCTCTAGCTCCGCGAGCGGTTCCAGTCGGACTTTCCTGTCCTTCGTCTGCACTCTGACAGAGGTGGTGAGTTCTCCTCAGACCTCTTGGCAGCCTACTGTGCGGAGCACGGCATCCGCCAGACGTTCACGCTTCCAGCCTCTCCGCAGCAGAATGGGGTTGCTGAGCGCCGCATTGGCTTAGTCATGGAGGTCGCTCGTACCTTCATGATCCATGCGGCTGCCCCCCATTTTTTGTGGCCGTTTGCGGTCAGGTACGCCGCACATCAGCTCAACCTCTGGCCCCGTGTCTCTGTACCGGAGACGTCGCCCACACTGCGTTGGACGGGGGAGGTTGGCGATGCGTCGCGTTTCCGCGTCTGGGGCGCCCGTGCCTTTGTTCGCGATACCACTGCGGACAAGCTCTCCCCTCGCGCCATTCCCTGCGTCTTCCTTGGCTTTGTCCCTGACGCGCCTGGCTGTCAGTTCTACGACCCAGCCACGCGCCGTGTCTTTTCGTCTCAGGACATCACCTTTGACGAGTCCGTCCCCTTTTACCGTCTCTTTCCCTACCGCACTGCCCCTCGCCCCCCCCCCCCCGCCGCTCTTTCTCGCTCCAGGTCCTCCCCAGGTAGACCCCCTCCCTGCGCCTGGTCCTGCTCCTTCAGGTGTTTCTCAGGTAGACCCTCCCGTGCCTGCGCCTTTGGAGGTCACTGGTGACTCAGGTCTTGTTGGGGGTGGTCCTGCTCGAGGTGCTGTGTCTAGGGGTGCTGAGCCTGGGGGTGCGGAGCCTGAGCCTGAAGAGTCTGGGGGTGCTAAGACTGGGGGTGCTGAGCCTGGGGGTGCGGAGCCTGCGTGTGAGGAGCCTGGGGGTGCGGAGTCTGGGGGTGCTGAGCCTGCGTGTGCGGAGCCTGGGGGTGCTGAGTCTGGGGGTGCTGAGACTGCTGCTCCGCGATCTCCTTGGAGTACTCGTCTTCGTGCGCGTGTACCTCTCACCTCACAGCAGCTGCACGACTGGTACGGTCGCCGTCAGGGTCGAGCTTCTGGAGCTCGGGGCTCTGCTGCTGGAGGTACTTCTATTGCCGTTACTGGAGCTGGGAGTGGTGCTGGTCTCGGAGGTGCTCGTACTGGAGGTCCTGGAGCTACTGGGACTGGAGGTGCTGCTGAGCCTGCGGGTACTCCTGGTGGAGACCCTGGGTCTGGGGGTGCTGCTGCTGGAGACAATGAGGTTGGTGACTCTGGGACTGGAGGTGCTGGTTCTGGGGGTGCTTCTGCTGAGGGTGCTGGAGCTGCTGAGGGTACTAGAGCTGCTGAGGGTGCTGGAGCTACTGAGGGTGCTGGAGCTGCTGAGGGTGCTGGAGCTGCTGGAGGTACTGGAGCTGCTGGGGGTGCTGGAGCTGCTGAGGGTGTTGGAGCCGCTGGTGCTGGTGGCGCTACGCAGCCATGCCTGTTCTTCGCTCCGCCTTCTCCGTCGTCTCTACCACCGCCTGCCTCCGTGCTTCGCCACGTTCTTAGCCTCCCGTCGTCTACTGGTCTTCCGTTACAGCCTGGCTCACCCCTGCCTGCTCTTTCTCCTTACACTGAGCAGTCAGGAGGTCTTGCTGAGCGCCGTGAGCCTGCGTCGCGTCCTGTCTCGCCTGTCCGATCTGGTCGTCGTGTTCCTCGTCAGCGTCAGTGGGCTGTTCCAGGCACCCACCTTGTAGTCCGTCATCTTTCCTCTTCTTCGCCTTGTGTTCCTTTGCCGTCCCCTCCTGAGTCCTCTCTGCATGTCGCTGCTGACCCTGAGTCTGACCAGTTTCGTACTGAGCACCCTACGGTCACACGTCTGTTAGCTACTGCTGTCACTGACCCGTCGTTTGAGTCCACTGCTGCGTCTGCCCTAGTAGCTGAGCTTGTCGACTTTGCTGCTGCCTGTCGTCTAGACTACGCCGCTAGTCTTGTTGCTGAGTATGAGTCTGTCTGTCCTCCGTCCGTCGGGGGTGAGTGTGCTCTCGGCACGGACGTCCTTGAGGACAGGCAGGAGGACCTTGAGTGTCTTGCAGCCGCTGCGCCTCATCTCGTGTCCATGCTGCTTGCCCCTGAGGGAGACCCGGATGCTCCAGACATCCCGACCCTGCGCTTTTACGCTGAGGCGATCGCGGGTGAGTACTCCTCTCAGTGGCAGACAGCCATGGACGCAAAGATGGCATCCTGGAAGTCCACAGGCACCTACGTCGACGAAGTTCCCCCTCCTGGGGCGAACATCGTCAGTGGCATGTGGATTTTCAGGGTGAAGCGGCCGCCACGTTCTCCGCCTGTCTTCAAGGCTCGTTACGTTGCTCGAGGTTTCAGTCAGCGAGAGGGAGTTGACTTCTTCCAGACCTTCTCCCCCACCCCGAAGATGACCACTCTTCGGGTGCTGCTGCACGTTGCTGCTCAGCGCGACTACGAGCTTCATTCTCTTGACTTCAGCACTGCTTTCTTACAAGGCAGCCTGCACTAGGAGATCTGGCTGCGCCGCCCTGTTGGCTTCACTGGGTCGTTCCCTCCTGGTACCCACTGGAGCCTCCGGCGGCCAGTCTACGGTCTCCGTCAGGCGACGCATGAGTGGCACGACACACTGAGGACGACACTTGCGGCTCTTGGGTTTGCTCCGTGGACTGCTGACCCGTCACTGTTTCTGCGCACCGACACTTCGCTGCCGCCGTTCTACATCCTCATGTACGTTGACGACTTGGTCTTTGCCACTGCTGACACCGAGGCTCTCGCCCTGGTGAAGTCGGAGCTGCAGAAGAGACACACGTGCACAGACCTGGGTGAGCTGCGCAGCTACCTTGGCTTGCATATCACCCGGGACAGAGCACGCCGCACCATCACACTGACTCAGTCACACATGGTGCAGCGGGTCCTTCAGCGCTTCGGCTTCACTTGGTCCTCAGCACAGGCCACTCCTCTGGCTATAGGTCACTCGCTCTCAGCTCCACCTTCGGACGAGTCCGTAGAGCCGAGTGGTCCTTACCCAAAGATAGTTGGCTGCCTCATGTACCTGATGACCTGCACTCGTCCTGACCTTACGTACCCTCTTGGCCTTCTGGCTCGCTACGTGGCTCCTGGTCGACACCGAAAGGTGCACATGGATGCTGCGAAGAGGGTACTGCGCTACTTGTGCAGTACATTAGGCATGGGGCTCGTGCTTGGAGGGCGGGGCGACGTTGTCCTCACTGATCACTCGGACGCTTCTCGGGTTGACTGTCAAACTTATATGGTATAGTCTGTGTAGGCTGTAGTGGGGTGGACAATATGGGGTACAACACTTTTAGGTTTTCCTACTTGTACCCACCTGTTTCCTAGTGCATTCATTCCTCATTCTTTCACATGGTATAGAGCAGGTTCCCTAGTGGGAACGTTTCCTAGGGCCCACCGAAAATTGTTTTTTTTTTTCCTGCCCGGAGCGCGCTTCGCCCCTGCCCGAGTCGCGCCCCGTGTGCCTGCCCTCCCGTCGCGTCCCCTGCCCTTAGCGGCCCGTCGCGCCCTCTTACGGCCCCTGGCCGCCCCTTAGCCGCTCCCTCGTGGCCCCTCTCACGGCCCCTCGCGGCCCCTTCGCGGCTCCCTCGCGGCCCCTCCCACGGCCCCTCGCAGCCCCGTCGCGGCTCCCTTGCGGCCCCTCGCGGCCCCTCGCGACCCCTCTCACGGCCCCTCGCGGCCCCTTCGCGGCCCCTCGCGGCCCCTCGCGGCCCCTCACGGCCCCTCTCACGGCCCCTCGCGGCCCCGCGGCCCCTTCTCAGCCGCTGCCGCCCCTCTCACGGCTCCCTCGCGGCCCTTCGTGGCCCCTCGCGGCCCCTCGCGGCCCCTCTCGCGGCCCCTCACGGCCCCTTCGCGGCTCCTCGCGGCCCCTCGCGGCCCCTCGCCGCCCCTCTCACGGCCCCTCGCGGCCCCGCGGCCCCTTCTCAGCCGCCGTCGCCCCTGCCCCGCCCGCAGCAGCCGCCGCCGCCGCTGCCGTGTCCGCCGCCACCGCCCCTGCCCCGGCCGCAGCAGCCGCCGCCACCACTGACAGCAGCAGCCGCCGCCGCCGACAGCAGCAGCCGCCACCGCCGCCGCCGACACCAGCAGCCGCCGCCGCCGCCGCTGCCGTGTCAGCCGCCGCCGCCCTTGCCCGCCGCGGCCCCCTGGCCCCTGGAGCAGCCCCCGCTGCTGCAGCTGCCCCTGGCCCCTGGAGTAGCTGCCCCTGCAGCAGCCGCCCCTGGCCTCTCGAGTAGCAGTCCCTGCAGCAGCCGCGGAGCCCTCGCCCTGCGGTGGTAGCGGCCTCACCATTGCCGCTGTCGTACTCCTGCCCTTCTTGCCACTGGTGAGCTCTGCTGTTACTGCTGTTACTGCTGCTCTTGCTACTACTACTCTTTCTACTGCTACTGCTGCTCCTGGCGTGGCCAGATGCAGCTCCAGCGCCGTCCGCGTGAGACCCTCGCCCCCCATCAGCTTCGTGAGTGGTACGCTAGTTGGGGTTGTAGGGGTGGCCGCACTGCTACTGCTGCCACTGCGGCTACCACTGCTCCTGCTGCCCCAGGCGGTGGCCAGATGCAGCTCCAGCGACGTCCGCGTGAGTCCCTCACGCCCGAGCAGCTTCGTGAGTTGTACGCTACTTGGGGTTGTCGGGGTGGCCATAGTGAGAGTCGTTCTGGCGTGAGTAGTTCGGGAGCTGCTTGTAATGGCCAGGTGCAGCTGCAGCGTAGTCCGCGCGCGGTCCTTTCGCCCCAGCAGCTTCGTGAGTGGTACGCTCAGCGTATAAGGTCACGGAGTACTGCTCGCTGTCCGTACGTCATTCGCACTGGTGCTCGGCCTGGTCAGCCTTGCGGGACGTTTGGTCACGCAGAGTCCCGCTGCTTCGCCCGTCTGAGCGACGCCTGGCGTACGGAGTTTGGCGACGCCGCTGAGCTCCCCGACTGGGTGGAGTTGCTTAGGCAGAGGGTAGATATCTATGCTCTTGACTATGATGCTATCCTCACTTCCATGTATGCATTGCCTACTAGTGATGTGGGTAACTGTTACCTGTGTGTTCCGCCTGACCCGGGCATTGAGGCTGCTGCTCTAGGTGCCGGTGAGGCTGCTGCTCTAGGTGCTACTGCGTCTACTCCTCCAGGTGCTGGTGAGTCTGCTGCCCCAAGTGCTGGTGAGTCTGCTGCCCCAAGTGCTTGTGAGTCTGCTCTCTCAGGTACCACGTCGGCTCAGGTTTTACACACCTTCACCCTTGACTCGGGTGCTTCCCGCTCCTTCTTTCGAGACCGCACCACACTCACGCCGCTCAGTCGCCCGGTTGCAGTCTCCCTGGCAGACCCCTCTTGGGGTCCTGTCCTTGCCCACTTCTCCACTGTCTTACCGTGTCCGGCGGCCCCTTCTGGCTCCCTGTCAGGTCTTTACCTCCCCTCGTTCTCTACGAACTTGGTGAGTGGTTCTGACCTACAAGATGGAGGGGTTGACCAGTTCACTCCTGCGCGTCAGCGAGTGACCCACTGTACGTGTGCTCAGATGGGCCGACACTTGGCCACGTTTACCCGTCAGCCGGGGTCGAGCCTGTACACACTGACTACTGAGTCTCCTCAAGTAGCTGAGTCAAGTCAGGTGTTTGCTGCAGCGTCCTGGTCTGGTCCTGAGTCTGCCCCCTGCTCGTGTCGTCTCCTGTCCCACCAGACTCTCCTCTGGCACCACCGCCTTGGTCACCCCTCCCTGCCTCGTCTTCAAGGCATGGCCTCTCGTTTCCTTGTCTCGGGTCTCCCCCGGTCCCTCCCTTCTCTTCCTCCGGGGCCTGCCCCCACCTGCGTTCCCTGCATCGAGGGGCGGCAGCGTGCCGCCCCTCACTCCTCCGAGTTTCCTCCGACAGAGGATCCGCTGCAGACGCTTCACATGGACGTGTGGGGCCCAGCCCGCGTCCGTGGACAGGGTCACGAGCGTTACTTCCTGCTGGTGGTTGACGACTACTTGCGTTACACCACAGTCTTCCCCTTGCGCAGCAAGGGTGAGGTCACTGAGGTGTTGATCGACTGGATCCGAGCAGCTCGTCTCCAGCTCAGAGAGAGTTTCGGCTCGGACTTTCCTGTCCTGCGTCTGCACTCATTGGCATGGTCATGGACGTCGCTTGTACGTCCATGATCCATGCGGCTGCCCCCATTTTCTGTGGCCGTTTGCGGTTCAGTACGCAGAGCATTAGCTCAAACTTCAGCCCCGGGTCTCCTTGCCGGAGACCTCCCCTACTCTGCGGTGGACGGGGAAGGTTGGCAATGCGTCTGCGTTTCGTGTCTGGGGATCTCGGGCTTTTGTCCGCGACTTGTCTGCGGACAAGCTGTCCCCCCGTGCTGTTCCCTGCGTCTTCCTTGGCTTCCCCCCTGACGCGCCTGGTCGGCAGTTTTACCACCCCACCTCGCGCCGTGTTCTGTCTTCCCAGGATGTCACGTTTGACGAGTCGGCCCCCTTCTACCGTCTCTTCCCCTACCGCACTGCCCCGCTCCCGCCTCCGCCGCTCTTCCTCACGCCAGGTGCTGCCTTGGTAGACCCCTTGCCTCCCCAGGTTCCTGCTCCCTCAGGTGTTTCCCAGGTAGACCCGGTCGAGCCAGTCGAGGTAGCTGTCGACTCTGATCCTGCGCGAGGTACTGAGCGTGCTGAGCTTGGTGGTGCTGGGTCTGGAGGTACTAAGCCTGGGGGTGCTGGGCCTGGGGGTGCGGAGACTGGGGGTGCTGAGCCTGGGGGTGCGGAGACTGCGGGTGCTGAGCCTGGGGGTGCAGAGACTGCAGGTGCTGAGCCTGGTGGTGCTGTCCTTGGTGGTGCTGGGTCTGGAGGTCCTGAGCCTGGGGGTGCTGCGCCTAGGGGCGCTCTCTCTTCCCAGCAGCTGCGTGAGTGGTACTCTCGGTACTGTCGCAGCCTCCGTGGTGCTGCTGGATCTAGAGCTGAGAGCGCTGAGCCTACTGGAGTTGGTGTTGCTGCTGGCCCTGGGGTCGGCACTGGAGGTGTTGGAGCCTCTGGTCCTGGAGGTGCTCGTACTGGCGGTACTGGAGCTGCTGGGACTGGGGGTGCTGCTGGAGCTGTTGGCGCTGGTCCTACTGGAGGTGCTGCTAGTGCTGCTGTAGGTACTAGAGCTGCTGGTGCTGCTGGGGGTACTTGAGCTGCTGGGCCTGGAGGTGCTCCTGGTGCTGGAGCTGCACGCGGTGCTAGAGCTGGCGGTCCTGCTGGAGTAGGTGCTGCTGGAGCTGCTGGAGCTGGAGCTGCTGGGGGTGTTGGAGCTGGAGGTGCTGCTGGCGGTGGTGCTGCTGCTGGGGGTACTGGTGCTGTCCCTGCTGTTTCTGGAGGCGCTGCGCGGCCGCGGCCGTACTTCGTTCCGCTCCTTGAGCAGGTTCTTGGTCTTCCGCCTTCTACTTGTCCTGCTCCTCCCTTAGAGTGTCCACAGCCTGACCAGTCGCAGTCACAGTTACAGCCCGCCTCCCCACTGCCTACTCCTTCTCCCTACACTGGTCCTACTGGAGGTCTTGCTGAGCGTCGTGCACCTGCGTCTCGTCCTGCGTCGCCTGTTCGTGCTGCTCGCACTAGTCGTCGTGTTCCGCATCAGCGTCCTCCTGCGCTCCCGGGCACGCACCAGATGGCACTGCGTCCTTCCACTGCTCCGCAGCAAGTCCCTTTGCCGTCTCCTCCGGAGTCCTCTCTTCCTGCTCTTGCTGACCCGGAGTCGGACTCTCTTCGTGCTGCCAATCCTACTGTCACGCGTCTCCTGGCTACTTTTGTCACTGACCCTTCCTTGAGTCCACTGCTGCGTCTGCCTTAGTTGCTGAGTTGGTCGACTTCGCTGCTCACTGTCGTCTAGACTACTCTGCTAGTCTTGTTGCTGAGTCTGAGTCTGTCTGTCCTCCGTCCGTCGGGGGTGAGTGTGCCCTTGGCACGGACGTCCTTGAGGACAGGCAGGAGGAGTTCCAGTGTTTGGCTGCTGCTTCACCTCATCTCGTGTCCGTACTACTTACCCCTGAGGGAGACCCGGATGCACTTGACATCCCGACTCCGCGCTCTTACGCGGAGGCGATAGAGGGTCCCTACTCCTCTCAGTGGCAGGCAGCTATGGACACAGAGATGGCTTCCTGGAAGTCCACATGCACCTACGTTGACGAGGTTCCCCCGCCTGGGGCGAACATCGTCAGTGGCATGTGGATTTTCAGGGTGAAGCGGCTGCCGGGTTCTCTGCCTGTCTTCAAGGCGCGTTACGTGGCTCGAGGCTTCAGTCAGCGGCAGGGAGTTGACTACTTTCATACCTTCTCTCCCACCCCGAAGATGACCAATCTTCGGGTGCTGCTGCACATAGCCGCTCAGCGCGACTACGAGCTTCACTCTCTTGACTTCAGCACAGCTTTCTTGCAGGGCAGCCTGCACAAGGAGATCTGGCTGCGCCGCCCACCTGGCTTCACTGGGTCGTTTCCTCCTGGTACCCAATGGAGCCTCCGGCGGCCAGTCTACGGTCTCCGCGAGGCGCCCCGTGAGTGGCACGACACACTGAGGACTACACTTGCGGCTCTTGGGTTTGCTCCTTCTACTGCCGACCCGTCGCTGTTTCTGCGCACCGACACCTCTTTGCCGCCGTTCTACATCCTCGTGTACGTCGACGACTTGGTCTTTGCCACTGCTGACACTGCTGAACTCGCCCACGTGAAGTCCGAGCTGTAGAAGAGACACACATGCACAGACCTGTGTGAACTGCGCAGCTACCTTGGCTTGCAGATCACCCAGGACAGAGCACAGTGCACCATTACACTGACTCAGTCACACATGGTGCAGCAGGTCCTTCAGCGCTTCGACTTCACGTACTCCTCGCCTCAGGCCACTCCTCTGTCTACTCGCCACTCGCTCTCAGCTTTGCCTTTGGATGAGTCCGTAGAGCCGAGTGGCCCGTACCCAGAGCTTGTTGGCTGCCTCATGTACCTGATGACCTACACACGACCTGACCTTGCATACCCTCTTAGCATCTTGGCACGCTATGTTGCTCCTGAGAGACACCGACCAGAGCACATGGCTGCAGCGAAGAGGGTGTTGCGCTACTTGTGCAGTACGTTGGGCATGGGGCTAGTGCTTGGAGGGCGGCGTTCAGTGGTCCTCACAGGTCACGCAGACGCTTCTTGGGCTGATGACCAGGCCACGCAGCGGTCGTCACAGGGTTACACCTTCAGCCTTGGTTCCGGCTCTGTTTCGTGGTGGTCTACCCGCTCGTCTTCTGTTCTCGGCTCCAGCTGTGAGGCTGAGATCTACGCGGGGGCCATGGCTGCACAGGAGCTACGCTGGCTCACCTACCTGCTGACTGACCTAGGAGAGCCGCCTCGTTCTCCTCCAGTTCTTTACGTAGACAACAAGGCCATGCTGGCCTTGTGTCGGGAGCACAGACTGGAGCACAGAACGAAGCACATTGCTCTTCGCTACTTCCTTGCTCGTGAGCTGCAGCAGCGTGGTCAGCTGCGCCTTACTTACGTGGCCTCTGAGGCCAACACTGCTGATATCTTTACCGAGGCACTTCCGCCTTGTGATCATCAGCGCTGTTGTACGATGCTAGGTCTTGTGCCTACTTGGCCTCACTTGCTGACTTCTTGACCTTGCTTGTACTGTGATCTTTCTATACCTGCTCTTGCTTGTTTACCTTTATATATGATCTTTCATGTGAACTGGCCTTGTGGCCTTGAACTTGTGCTCGGAATGTGTGGTGACGTTGTGATCCACCCTGAGCTTGCTTTGTTTTGCTTGCTTGGTCTTGTGACCTCTTGTTCTCACCCACTTTGCCTATGGGGGTGTGTCAAACTTATATGCTATAGTCTGTGTAGGCTGTAGTGGGGTAGACAATATGGGGTACAACACTTTTAGGTTTTCCTACTTGTACCCACCTGTTTCCTAGTGCATTCATTCCTCATTCTTTCACATTGACGACCAGGCTACGCAGCGGTCGTCACAGGGTTACACCTTCAGCCTTGGCTCTGGCTCTGTTTCTTGGCGTTCTACACGCTCGTCTTCCGTTCTCGGCTCTAGTTGTGAGGCTGAGATCTACGCTACAGCCATGGCTGCACAAGAGTTATGCTGGCTCACCTACCTGCTGACCGACCTGGGAGAGCGGCCTCGTTCTCCTCCAGTGCTGTACGTCAACAACAAGGCCGCCATTGCCATGTGTCAGGAGCAGAGACTGGAGCACAGTGTCAGAATCAAGAAGTGTGAACTAGAAAGATGTTGGAGTACAAGTAGGAAACCCTAGAGAAGTGTACCCCCTAAAGGCTAACCCACTGTAGCCTATACAACAAAAACATATATAATGTTTGACACACCCCCATAGGCTAAGTGGGGGAGAACAAGGGGTCACAGGACCAGTCAAGAAAGACAAAGCAAGCTTAGGGTGGATCACAACGTCATCACATACTCTGAGCACAAGCAAAGGACCACAAGGCCAGTTCACATCCAGAGGCATATATGTAGCACAAACATCACAGTGATCTATATCTAGCAAGCATGCAGGTACATATATATAGATCACAGTACAGACAAAGTCTACAACAAGTGAGGAAAAGTGGGCACAAGCCCTAGCAAAGTGCAGAAACGCTGATGATCACCAGACTGAAGTGCCTTGGTGAATATATCAGCAGTGTTGGCCTGAGTGGCCACGTAACACAGACAAAGCTAACCACGCTGCTCCAACTCTCGAGCCAGAAAGTAACGTAGAGCGATGTGCTTTGTCCTGTGCTCCAGTCTTTGCTCCTCACACAAGGCAATGGTTGCCTTGTTGTCGACGTACAGCACTGGAGGAGAACGAGGCCGCTCTCCCAGGTCGGTCAGCAGGTAGGTGCGCCAGCGTAACTTTTGTGCAGCGATGGCTGTGACGTAGATCTCAACCTCACAACTGGAGCTGAGAACTGAAGACGAACGTGTAGAACGCCACGAAACTGAGCCAGAGCCAAGGCTGAAGGTGTAACCCTGTGAAGACCGCTGAGTAGCCTGGTCGTCAACCCAAGAAGCCTCTGAGTGCCCAGTGAGAACAACTGAGCTCCCTCCTCCAAGCACGAGCCCCATGCCCGATGTACTGCACAAGTAGCGCAATACCCTCTTTGCAGCATCCCAGTGCACCTTTCGGTGCCTGCCAGGAGCCACATAGCGGGACAGAAGGCCAAGAGGGTATGCTAGGTCAGGACGAGTGCAAGTCATTAGGTACATGAGGCAACCAACTAGCTCTGGGTAAGGACCACTCGGCTCTACGGACTCATCCGAAGGCAGAGCTGAGAGCGAGTGACCTATAGCCAGAGGAGTGGCCTGTGCTGAGGACCAGGTGAAGCCGAAGCGCTGAAAGACCTCCTGCACCATGTATGACTGAGTCAGTGTGATGGTGCGGCGTGCTCTGTCCCGGGTGATCTGCAAGCCAAGGTAGCTGCGCAGTTCACCCAGGTCTGTGCACGTGTGTCTCTTCTGCAGCTTCGACTTCACGTGGGCGAGAGCCTCAGTGTCAGCAATGGCAAAGACCAAGTCGTCGACGTACACGAGGATGTAGAACGGCAGCAGCGTGGTCAGCTTCGTCTTACTTACGTGGCCACTCGGGCCAACACAACTGATATATTCACCAAGGCACTTCCGCTTGGTGATCATCAGCGCTTTTGTACCTTGTTGGGCCTTGTGCCTACGTTTCCTCACTTGCTGTAGGCTTTGCCTGTACTGTGATCTATATATATTCATGTATGCTTACACATGCTAGGTTGTGATCACTGTATTGCTTGTGCTCTGCATGTGAACTAGCCTTGTGGCCTCTTGCTTGTGCTCAGTGTGTGTGGTGACTTTGTGATCCACCATGAGCTGTGCTTTGTTTCTTCTCTTGACTGGTCTTGTGACCATTGCCTTTGCTCTGGCTATCCCCCATTTCGCCTATGGGGGTGTGTCAAACTTTATGTTTATTGTTAGTTAGGCTGTATTGGGGCTAGCTTTAGGGGGTGCAGAATTTCTCTCGACATTCTAGCCTTGTACCCCCATCTTGACCTAATCTACTCATTCTTGCCTGGTATTCTGAACACAATCCCCCCACCAAACCCCCGTCCCCCCAGCGTGCTCTGCTCTGTAGAGTAAATAGTGAAAACAAACGAAGGTTTCTGATGCATGCGACTCAGGGCAGGAATCAAAATGGCCTGAATTAAGATGATAATTTTTGAAAGTGTAATGAAATGTAACACTTTCTAAAATTTTGTATTGTGAAAAGGGGTACGTGGCCAACACAGCAAAGGTAGCGCCGAAGCGCTACTCACCCTCTTTTGCCTACAAAAGAGGGACGTGGGGACATTCGTCCCCACCCACGTTTTCATTTTCAAAATTGTAGTTCTAATTTCCCACCCGCCCACCCATTTGTGTATGCTGTTATGTAGACATATATAAGACGAGAACGATGTACTACAACCCATATGAAATGATAACGCTGCCTTTGCCAGTCAGCCTAAGTACACTTTCACAATGGGCTGGATTGAGCTGCTTTCCGGATGATTCAGGGCTTGTTTCGGCCCAGCTCAGCCTCATAAGGGTTGGGCCCGGACCAAGCGACAGCACTGCTCAAAACACCAATTTGCTGACTTAAAACCGGGCTTTAATTTGACCATTTTTGCTTCGAAGTGCACACCAAAAGACATAGGGTGACGTGATAGTGCACGACAATGTAAGCACTTGGCCCACCAGGTAATTATTTTTTCACACAATATGTAATCACACAAGGCAACAAAGTCTGGGTGAAGGTGGATCAAGTTGCGATGAATACGGTAGTGTTCCCGTTCAAAACTTGAAGTGCTTTTGTTTCTTCACTGCCTTGTCCTTGACCTGTGCTTGGGTGAAGGTGATAGTGACTGGTGAAGGAGGATGAATGGGTGGAGACGGTTGGAGAAGGGTACTCCTCGTTCAGAACTTGAGTCCTTACGCTTCTTGACTGCCTTGTCCTTGTCCTGAGCCTTGCGCTTGCGCTTCTTCTCCATCTGAACACCGTCTACGGTAGTATTGACGCGCCTAAAAAACAGTCTCCAGTAGTGCTCGTTTAGAACTTGAAGTCCTTTTGTTTCTTGACTGCCTTGTCCTTGTCCTGAGCCTTGCGCTTGCGCTTCTTCTCCATCTGAACAGCACACACACCAGACAAGCATAGATCGCAACAATAGAAAGTACAAAAAAAAAGTAACGATCCACTTCCAAGTAATTCGAGAAACTATATACGCACGAGCACCATCGATGTAGCAGTTCTCCGCTCGACTTCCCCCTTTTTCCCTCCGCTCACCTTCCCCCCATTTCCCTCCCCTCCCTTCTCTCCCCCCCCACCCCCCAAACTCACCTCCGCCACCATATCACTGAAGTCCTCCCTCTCCTCAGGCCGCTTCTCTGCATCCTTGGCCTCCTTGAACCTGCGGGGAGGAGCAGAACAGAGCAGAGCAGAGCAGAGCAGAGCAGAGCAGAGCAGAAAAGAGCAGAGCAGAGCAGAGCAGAAGGCAGGGTGAGAGCACATGAGAGAGGCAAAAAAACATGCATTTTTTCATCCAGTTCACTCGGCGTCCTCTCTTATCTGTTACTCTAACTCCTCCCTCTCCTCTGGCCGCTTCTCTGCATCCTTGGCCTGTTTGAACCTGCGGGAAAGAGCAGAGCAGAGCAGAGCAGATGAAATGACAGAGTGGGGAAAATCAAGGAGGCAGGAAAATCATGCATTTGTTTTGCTGTAACCCGGGACAACATATGAAGGGAAAGTGAGAGGTGGAAGGGGAATTGAGAGGTGGAAGGGGAAGCGAGAGGTGGAAGGGGAAGCGAGAGGAGGAAGGGGAAGTGAGAGGAGGAAGGGGAAGTGAGAGGAGGAAGGGGAAGTGAGAGGAGGAAGGGGAAGTGAGAGGAGGAAGGGGAAGTGAGAGGAGGAAGGGGAAGTGAGAGGAGGAAGGGGAAGTGAAGGAAGGGGAAGTGAGAGGAGGAAGGGGAAGTGAGAGGAGGAAGGGGAAGTGAGAGGAGGAAGGGGAAGTGAGAGGAGGAAGGGGAAGTGAGAGATGGCACAAAACTGGTTTTTCTTTGGAAGTTGGGACTCACTTGGCAGCAAGAGCAGCGTCGTCCAGCTCCTCAAGCTCCTCTGGTGCCAGTGTCACCTCCACGCGGTCACCCTTCTTCACATCCTGAGAGCACAGCACACACAGGAGGGAGTGGTGGATGGGTGGGCGGAGGAGAGGGGGGGGGAGGGGGGGAGGACGGGGGGAGGACGGGGGGAGGGGGGGGGGGGAGGACGGGGGGAGGGGGGGGGGAGGACGGGGGGAGGGGGGGGGAGGACGGGGGGAGGGGGGGGGAGGACGGGGGGAGGGGGGGGGAGGACGGGGGGAGGGGGGGGAGGACGGGGGGAGGATGGGGGCAGGACGGGGGGAGGAGGGGTGGAAGGGGGGAGGGGGGAGGTGGGGAGGAGGGGGAGGAGAGGGGAGGAGGGGGGAGGTGGGGGGAGGAGGGGGAGAGGAGGGGGGGGGGAGGGGGGGAGGACAAGGGGAGGACGGGGGAATGAATTGGGGAGGACGGGCAGAGGAGGGGGGGAGGACAGGGGGGAGGACGGGGGGAGGGCGCGGGTGGGTGGATGATTGGAACATGGAATACGAGTCGGGGTTAAGCAACTGTACTTCAAACCATATGCATGCAAGATGAGGACGAATTGCGGATAGTATGCAAGTGCAAGTGCATGGGCATGGGCAAGTTGTATCATGCATGATGCATGGGCCAGTGCAAGTGCGAGCATGTGGGGCTGGGCAACTGACCTTCTTGGGAGCGCCTGGTTTATCCACCGGAGGGACCACATAGCTGCAGTGGGGGGGCGGGTGGTAGAGAGGGAGTGGAAGGCAGATGAGCCGGCAGGCAGAACCGGCAGAACGACATTTCAGACTGGCAGGGATGGGCAAGGGGGAGCGTGGAGTATGGAGTATGGAGCATGCCGGTTCTGATGGGGCGAGGGGGAGCGTGGAGTGAAGCAGTGGCATGGCATGGAGCGAAGGAGCAAGTGGAAAGCAGAACGGCTGAGCGAGGAGCAGGAAGGGGGGGGTGGGAGCATTGAATGCGATGGACACTGGAATGAACAGGTTGTTTTTGACAAATATGTAACAAACAAACGCACAGAGTTTTCACTGGAGTAAAGAAGAACAAACTTCGCGTGGCATTATAAATGGAAACCCGAGGGAGCAAGGGAGCAAGGGGAGAAAGGGGAGCAAGGCAGCAAGGGGAGGGAGCACGCACGTGTGTGTTGTGCCCATGAGGGTAGTGGGGGCCACACGTTCCTCCTTCTCCTCCAACACCTGCCCATAGGACACACGGGAACCAGGACAACAGGACACCAGGACACTAGGTGAAAAGGAGATTCAGAATACTGTAATGCTGCTACAGATCTCTTCGACCCAGCTGGGTGTTTCAAATCGGACTCAGGCCTCATCTGATTGGGGTTCTTTTAACGGTCTATATCTGCAATGCAAAGCACTCACCGTGTAGAGGGGCTTCTCAGGGGCGTCCTTGCGCTGAGCCTTGCGCAGGTCGATGACGTCTGGCGTCTCCACTCCTGCTGGCGTGCTGCAGAGCAAGGAGGGAGGGATGGGGAAAATTGAAAAGGATTAGGACGGTTGGAAACCGTTGGTGTGTTTCCTGTTTGCTGCACTTGGCTTTGCGCTGCGCCTTGCACAGGTCGACGTCGTCTGGTGTCTCCATATCTGCTGGCGTGCAACACATGGGAGCAAAGGAGAGGGATTGGTGCATTTGAAAGGGGAGATGGAGGAGGCATGTGGATGGATGACATTTGAACCAGAAACGACTCGACTCAGAAGGCTTCTGTGGCAAGAAAACCTACTGGATGAATCTACCCTGGTCTGATTAAAGCCACAGAGAAAAAGGCTTACGTGGAGAGCGAGTCGATAGATGTGATGCCAGCCTGGAGCTCCTCCTCTCCCACTTCCTTCTCCTCTCCCCCCTCCTCCTCTTCCTCCTCCTCCTCCTCCTCCTCCTCCTCTTCCTCCTCCTCTTCCTCTTCCTCCAAATCTCCCCAGTGCTTTGACCGATCAATAGGCTCCTCCTGCAAAGGAACGAGGGGGCGAAGTTGTATTGAGAGTATCAAGGCATGTTAGAGGTCTCCTTGTTGGGAAAGAAGGGTATCGCAAACACGGTGATGAGCCGACATTTGTTGCAGTTACCAGTATCAGAAACTCCTGCCAAACCACTAAAGAGCATCAGATATAGGTTCCTAGTAAACATGTTCATGTGAGAGAGAGCGATAGAAAAAAGGGTAGTAGACACCCATTGACTAAGCAGATATTATACCTTTTTTGTTATAAAATCCACACATGCATGTACTTACCTCGAACTGGTCTTCCTCCGGTGCTGGTTGCGACCCAAACACGTCTCCATACAGCGGCCGCCCGTACTGCCACACACGAACACGCAACGAAAGAAATTATTTCTAAAGACATCAGAAAAAAGAGCTCTCCTGCAGCTGGTTGCGACCCAAACACGTCTCCATACAGCGGCCGGCCGTCCTGCCAGGCACCAACACACGAACACACAACAAACGGAATTGATTTTAGGGACCTCTCCTGCAGAAAAAAGACCTCTCCTGCAGCTGGCTGGTCGTGACCCAAACACGTCTCCATGCAGCGGCCAGCCGTACTGCCAGGCAGGAACAAAGAGGGTGAAACAACTGAGACATCTAAAAAAAAAGGGTCGAACAGCTTAGACCTTGCGCTTAGCCTTCACTTCAGAGCAGTCTCCAAAAGCCTGTTCGAAATGACAGCCAAGGAGGAGTGCGTGCGAGACCACAATCAAAAGCTCATTCTAAATAAGGGCAGGAAGAGAGGAACAGAACGGGAAGTGAGGAACAGAGGAAGCCAAAACTCAGCAGCTGATAGCAGGACGTTCTTCGTCCACAGGCGGCTTGCCCCACCCTTCAGGCTGGTAACCAAAGGAGGCGCCTGCAGGGATGGGAGCGATGAGTCCCAAACCGCCCCTATGTCCCCTGTCCCAGTAATCCCAGTCATTTGCCCCATTAGCCCCACAAACCCACCTCGTCCACAGGCGGCTTGCCCCACCCTCCGGGCTGGTAACCAAAGGAGGCGCCTGCAGGGATGGGAGCGTTGAGTCCCGGGATCTTCATGTGCGGGTATGAGGGTGGTGGGCCGTAGCGCTGTGAAAGAGAGGGGCGGGAGGCACAGGGGAGGCAAGACATGGAGGCAAGACATGGCAAGTCATTACTCCAAAGGCAAGAATACGTAACATGCCGTGTCATAAGGTTGCTTTTGCAGTGATGATGTCTCTCCTCCTCTTACCTACTACCTGCATGAGAATGAGCAACAGTGGAAAAGACTCTCAGTCGAGGCAAGCAACTCCTTTCGGTAAAGAACCCCAAATAACGACTCATTTCCCATCATCAATCCACCCATCCCGTTGCCCACCATGATTCCATCCCAACATGCAAGCCCCTGTACCCTACCTGCATGTTGATGAGCCACGGAGGAGGCGAGTTGCTGTCAGTCATTCCTAGTGCGTTCTTCAGAGCACTGGACAAGTGGCCTGGCTTGTAGTCCCGCGTCTTGCTCTGTGTTGGGGATGGGGTGAGAAATCGGGTGAGAAGCATGGGAGAGGGCGAGAAGCATGGGAAAGGGCGAGAAGGATGGGAGAGGGTGAGAGGAAAGGGAGAGGAGGGCGGGGGGAGGTTGAGAGGGTGAGAGGGAGGGGGCGCGGTGAGGAGGGAATAGGGAGTGAGGGAGGGGATAGGGGTAGAAAGGAGGGAATAGAACAGAGGAAGGGGACAGGATGAGAAGGAGATAGGGAATAGGGCGAGAGGGAGGGAACAGGGTGAGAAGGAGCGAGTAGCACGAGAGGGAGGGAACAGGGTGAAAAGGAGATAGGGAATAGCGCGAGAGGGAGGGGACCGACAATGCCCCTGCCTGCTCGCTCACCACAGAGCAACGCACCTCAAACTCGTTGCCCTCGTAGCTGCAAAGCAACCACCCACTTACATCTTGAAGGTACGTGGTTGGAATCAGAGTCCCCTTCCTCACATGAGCCCAATACCTCCCTTTACCCCACCCACTCTCTCCCCTGCCCCCCCAATTCCCCCCCTTTTACCCGCACTCCTCCCTTCCCCCCAAGCGCCCCCCTTTCCTCCCAACTCTCCCCCCTTCCGCCCCATTCGCCCCTTTCCCCCTCCTCTACTCAGTGTGAAACGCACCTCAAACTCCTTGCCCTCGTAGTACAGGTCGCCCACGTATGTAAGCTTGGGCTTCGTCTGGTACTTGAAGAAGGCGTCGTGCAACACCTGGAAGAGGGGCGGTTGGGGGGAGAAAGGAGGGAACGCGATTAGTGTGGGAGGGACGGTGAGAGAACACCTCGTGCTTGGGCTTTGCTAGATACTTAAGGAACGCGTCGTGCAGCACCTGGGAGAGGGGAGCGACAGAACGACGAGGAACCGAGAGAACGCACAGGCAGAGCACAGGCGGAGCACAGAGCACAGGCGGAGTGAACAAGAAATTAGGGAGACAGTGAGTTGAGGTTACTTAAAAGCAGGCGCAGAAGTGGTAGACAAAACACTGAGGAAGGGGAAGCAGCAAGTAGTGTGGGAAAGGGCAGGGTCCCTCTTGAGTGGAATCCCAGCCGCAATCACACCACCCCAACCACAGCAACTGGGAAGGGACGCCACTGATAGTGGGCTGCATCTTGGGCCGCAATCACACTGCACCTGATAGTCAATGTCCCTTTTCCCCATCTTGGGCTGCATGCGATGCAACAAGGGAGTCGGCTAGGCAGCTAGGCAGACCAGGACCAGCACACCATCCCCCCACAACACCTGGCAAGGCACAGCATGGCACCTGGTAGTCAATGTCCATCTTTCCCATCTTGGGCTGCATGCGGTCGCGCTGCTTCTGCTTCATCTTTTTGCTGTCCTCCTTCTCCGCATATGCCTGAGAGGAGGATGGAGAAGGGCGGAGGGGGGACACATTTGGACAGATATAAGAATGGATGGACATTGTCAGGATGACCACACAAAGTAGGGCAGAAAACGAGTAGGGAAACGCACAGAAACGAAAGCGGGGAGGCTGGGAAGAGGGAAAGTGGGCAGCAAGGCAAGGGCAATGTAGCAGCTATGAATTCCCAAAAACGCCACACAGGCTTTTCGATACCCCTCTTGCAGACGAGCAGGCAGAGGAGCAGCACAGAGAGCAGCTAGGAGCGGCGAAGGAATGAATGCAACACGGCACCCACCTGTCTGAGTTTCTCAATGCCAGTCGCAGCGATGAAGTCTGGAAGCTGCCACACAGGCTTCTCGATACCCCTCTTGCCCTGCAAATGGACCACGCATGAGAGCAGAAGAGTGGCGGGCGGGAGAACGAGAGAGGATAAGAGAAGCACAGACGGACGAGGATGCGAGGAGGGAGTGGAGGAGAGGGGGAGTGAAGAGAAGGTAGGAAGGGAGGTGTAGGAGAGAGTAGGTGGGGCGAGGCCAGGATAAGAGGTGACGGGAGGAGGGAGAAAGGTGTGGGGCGGAAGTAGCGGCAGGTGATCCGCAGGAGGAGGAGGGATAGGCGATGTGAGGGGGGAATAGGAGGAGGAGGAAGAGAAAGGGAGGGGAAGATGGGAGAGGAGGGGAGGAAACAAGGAAGAAAGGAAAACGTTAGTATTTGCTTGATTCAAGACAAGGGGCAGTGGCCATGTCAAAAGGGTGATTTTTTAGGCGCCTCAAAAACGAGGGGCAGTGGCCATGTCAAAATGCGCCAAAAAAAAAGATAAGGGTGGTTGACGAAATGCAAAATGGAGGGGAGAAAGAGTGTGTCTTGTCTCTCAAAAACCCCAACACGGGCCTTTCCAACCAATCTCTCTGCTGGAACGGTTCACCCCGAATCTGCCAAGTGAAAGAGAGGAAGTACGCAGTCAAATGCACATCAGTGGAACCTACGCTACTGCTGGGTGGGAAAACCCCAGCAAACAAGTGATCAGGGGAAAGGGAAATATTGTATTGGGATACATAAACGAACAAGTAGGGGATGCGAGACAAGAGTAGAAATGGACGTGGTGACAGAATGGAGGCACTATCCTGTATCGCGTCACAAGCTCTCTCTCTCCCCATTCTCACCGTCGAATCCCATCAGATTCCCTAAACCACCGCACAGAATTTGAATTGCAGAAGGAAGCAATCGTCGGTCCAGGTCAGCAGCTCGCAGCAGCAGGACGTGCAGCAGGGCAGGGACAGGGACCCTGCAGCAGCCGAAGGGAGAAATAAGACCCACGAGGCAGGACCTGCGACCGTGTCGCGCTAGCTAGCACGTACCGCTTGCATGCATATGGGGGTTCTGTTCTGACATAATGAGAGGCGGGTGGGCGGCACTGAGTGGCCGGCACGGCACCACCCAAAGGGTGGGCGGGCGGCATGACCTTAAGGGTGGGTGGCATCACCTGGAGGTATTTGCGTTTCTGCGACCAGTGGCGTGGCACGGGGACAGTGTTGCGATATGCCTTGAGGAACACGAGCAGGCGAGGGTCCGATGCTGTGGGGTCCCACACCTGTGGTAGTGAGAGGGAGAGGGGGGAGAGGGACGAGATGGGGGAAGGGGAGGAGGGACGAGAGGGTGGAGACGAGGCATGAGCATGATGTTGCAACACGCCTTGGGGTACACACGCAGGCGAGGGTCCGATGCTGTGGGGTCCCACACCTAAGCAGGGGAGGGAGAGAAGGGAGGTGGGGTGGTGGGGAGGGAAGGAGGATGAACGAGGAGACGTAGAAGGAACGCAGCACGTATGATAAAGAACTGCTGAAGATAAGCCTTGTGGCGCAGAGTAACCGAGGATCCGATGCTCCCACAAATGTGGAAACCACAATCAGTTCAATGGGTGACATGGGGACAACAAGACAACCTGACATCGTTACATGGTGGCGTCGTGGCCACATGACACCATGACATGGGATGTGGCTGGGAGAAGACATACCTCCACGACTTCTGGGCGCGCACAGATCTGCTTCAGCTCGCCCACCTTCATTCTGTTCTTCATCTGATGGCATGGGGTGTGCATGGCATGGGATGGCATGGGTGGGACGTGACGTCACACGGCTTGAGCTGGCATGAACTGGCATGGGTTGGGATGTATCTCTGATTCAACCCGCCCAGCTTCATTCCAATCTTTATTCAATGGTGTGTGCAGGGTATGTGACGCATGGCATAGGGTAGCATGTGGCATAGAAACGCACATAACGGCATGGGACGAGAATGACAAACATCATGACTGGTAGTCACAGGCACGTGAACGCATCCCAATAGGGGCAAGCATCAGCATCAGGTAAGCATGAGCGTGAGCGTGAGCATAAGCATGAGCATGAGCATGAGCATGAGCATGAACTTCCCACCTTCCTCTCCTTGTTGCTCACGCCCTTCTCCTTGTCCTCCTCCTCCTCATCATCGTCCTCATCATCCGAATCTGCCTTTTTCTTCTTCTCTCCCTTGTCCTCATCCTCTTTCTCTTCCTCCTGTTCAGAAAAGAATTCGAGAGAAAAAATGGCATGCAGAAACACATGCACAAGATGCTTGTCAGCTTCTTCTAACCTCTTAACTACCTTAAGCCCTTATGCAGTGTGAATCTCTCGAAGATCTGCTTACCTTAGGCTCTTCCACAGTTGCGAATTTCTCAAAAATCTTCAGGAAATCCTCGAATCCTTCTCCCTCAATCTCCGGCTTCTCTGTAACGTACTCCACTTGCACCCCCGCCAGCACCTGAAAGAAAAAACGGAATTCCCAAGGGATGTCCAGTGAAAATGCAAGATTTCTGTAACATACTACGCCTGCACCTGAAAAGGCAGACGCATATCTCAAGTGAGAAAAACGGAGTGTTTGCGGCAAACCCTAGATGAGAACTTTGAATGAATTCTAAGACAGAAACCCGAGACTGAAACCCCATATGAAAGCCCAAAACAGGAACCCTAGATGGAAGAGCCTACCGCCTTGGGCTTCTCGTCCTCGGCCTCTTCCTCCTCCTCCTTCACCGTTCCCTTGTTCGCTGCCTTAGATTTCTTCTTCTGTTTCTTTCGCCGCCTTCGCTTCTCCACTTCCTTCTCCTTTTTCGTCATCGCGACACCGTTGACCCCGTTGACCCCTTCAACCCCGTTGACCACGTTGGCCGCCGCTTCACCACCCGCTTCCGTCGCTTCAGCATCCGTGCCCTTCGCTTCACCATCTGGTTCCTTGTCTGAATCTTCTTGCGTCACCTTAGTCTCTTCTCCATCCGTTGCAAGACCGTTCATCTGGTTGCCATCTGCTTCACTGTGCTTCTCCGCCTCGATATCCGATCCGGTTTCGGTATTAGCTGCTCCGTTTCCGGCTTCCGCTTCCGCTGACCTAGCATTGACTTCATCGCCTTCAGCCGCACCGTTGACACCGTTATTAGCATCTTCGTTATCAGCTCCCCTGGTATCAACTCCACCAACATCATCATCGTTCTCTGCACTGGCATCTGTTATGTTGTCAGCGACTTTCCCTTCAGATCCTTCTCCAGAAGCGTTAACTTCACCCGCTGATTGGTCAGCGTCTAAATTTCCCGTTTCCGTCGCTAACGGATCGCCATCCGCGTCACGATCTTGCGCGCCTTCCGTGACGGGTTCTGCTTGAGCCGGAACGCTCTCGCGTTCATTATGCTCATCCATGACGTCATCCTCTGAAGCCATGATTCGTTGCTATCGCTGGCGGTATGCGACAAGCGGTTACGCCCAACAAGATATAACAACCTCCAGCCCGTACCGTTGCTCCTGATAGTGGTGTAAACGCTGCGCGCTACGGGGAAAACGGTGCGATGATGGAAGCTGAAAGAAAGGGTTGTGACTCGTGAATGAGTTATGGGATGGAAAGCTGTCAGTC
Source organism: Closterium sp. NIES-65 (assembly GCA_948144175.1). Taxonomy (NCBI): domain Eukaryota; kingdom Viridiplantae; phylum Streptophyta; class Zygnematophyceae; order Desmidiales; family Closteriaceae; genus Closterium; species Closterium sp. NIES-65. The sequence continues at coordinate 34,012 of CANXME010000200.1, read as the reverse complement.
ATTATCAGCTTCGTTCCAAGCTGCTACTAATATTACATGGGAAGGTGAGCATTACTAAGATCCAACATTAGAGTATTTTTATCCAACCACCACCAATATAATTGGAACAGAAACATTATCAACTGTTGGATCAGTATTCGGTTATATTTGATGTCTTCTACCACTTATAAACGAATTGGTTAAGTGAGAGGGATCTAAGATTTGAGGAAATGCATATATTGAATCTCTACTGCGGCATATTAGTTATTTCAGAAGAAAAGCGCTCTTATGTATATTCGCCTCTAATGGGATATATTGGGATATACAGCATCAAATGTGCATCTAGTCTGAGAATATCATAGTTGATTCCGTTTGATTTTGACTTGAGAACATCCTACATGGGAGTCTTCATACGGAGGATGGTTTGGGGTTGGGTGTGATTTGCCGTGGGGTGGGGACGAGGTTCTGCCTAGGGGGGTTCATTCCCTGGTACAGGTCGGGTTCATGCTGATCTGCCGTGTTCCAGGCGGTTCTGCTGGTGTGGTTCCAGTCCAGTCCAGGTCCAGGCACTCTGAACGTATGGAAGTACATCGGTTACCACCACGCAGTCGCAATTCTGAAAGCAGCGGCATTCGCCAACCCTAGAATGCAGCGAGCAACTGGCACCGTTAGCTGTAGCCACGTGGAATCGCCACCAATGAATCGCACTTAAGCATCGTTACTTGGAACGTGTGCGCCATCGCAACCACTCGTAGGTCTGCTTACATGTCGTTAACATTTCGCAGCCACTCACCTTGTGGGATCACGAATCTTCCGTGCTATGACCGCCAGTTTCAGCGGCGTCTTCCTTCGTGGCCTGTCTGTTTCCTATTTTCTTTTCTGCGTCACCCAAACCGCTGTTACTGCATTGATTGGCAAATTTCCTGGCAAAGTTACAAAAGACACGGAGGCAAGGGACAGACGAATTGACCTAGGGGACTCCATTTGGCTGAAGAAAGCATATTTGGCTCACCAAAGATGAACGACTTTGGGATTACAGCTTGGACAAACGACTGCACTTCCGATTGTACTTCGTGATGATCCCCCATCACCTTGGTTCCCCGTCACGTTCACACAGATTCCATCAGCAGGCACAGCTTTTTGCTAGTAATCCGTTCGTTTGTCACCTCCACCGATGCCAGGATAGGTCAAGGCGAGTCGCTCGTTGCTCACGTCGAGTCAATAGCATATTGTGGTGGATAAAGGAGAGCTCCATTTGCCATCTTTAGTTCCATGCTGGACAAGAGAATCATTAGCTTGTTTGACTAAGGGTACAGTGCTTGTGGCATTTCACTCCCTAAGATTCGGCATTCTTCCAGCAAATACGAGCGATGATTACACTACTTGAGTCCCTTTGCCTTCAAGGCTATTAAATTATTTATTTATTTGATAGCGGAACACTCGTCAGACGTGATGAAGTCAGCTAAAGTTTACGGAGCACCTCGCTTCGCAGACACCACTATGCGTCCTGTATCAGACAGGGAGACTGAACAGGTCAGCGACGCGGTAAAAACGACGGATGCAGGCTGTTTGCCTCCGTCTTCTATTGGACACTTCTTGTATGTCATGAGAAATGGAAGCCTTACAATCAGACCGGTTGTCTCCCAACCTACGCGCAGGCAATTATCGCTATGAAAAAAGGGAGTCGGCTGTTGAAATACTCCCGGCTTGGCAGGCCGCGTGCCTGCTACCTTCGGGTCACAACGGTAACATTCGCTCCGCTCACATGTATCATAGCTCGTTTTTCCTCCTGGAGACTCGCTTCTTGAAGGTTTGCCTGACATGGCCTCGCTATTCCCGCCAACGCAGGACGAGTGCGATCTCGTATACATTTCCGGCGACCGTGAGAAAACGTTCCCTCTGGCCAACGTCAGTCAGATTCTCTGGGGCCAGCGAACGGTACGGATTTCACATTATAATTCAGCTTTACGGACGTTATAGCTTCGGCGCGCGCGTTTTTGTCGGGATAGGCTCCTCGAACCTGCCGCGCGCTCACGCGTTTGCCTGTGGATGCTGGTTCCTTCCCTGTGGGTTCTTTGTGCACCAGGGCAGCTTCGCTCGGTCGTCCAGAAGCGACAAGGACAACCAATCCTTCTCCCTCATCTTCGGCGAGGGAGAGCGACCACTCGACGTGGTACGTACTACGCAAGCACAGTGAAATTCATACTTGCCTCTGCGCTTGCCTTACGATTCTTTCCATGTTCAAATTGTCTGGAACGTTCTGCTTCTCAAGGGATGTGGTGCGCTGGCTTGCATGTTCTGGTGGGGAGACTTGTAAGGTGTCCTGCAGGTGTGGAAGGACAAGGGGGAGGCGGAGAGGAAATGACAACACCAATCATTTGTTTGAGACTCGTAAATCCTCTATCCGTTTCCCCTGCAGGTATGGAAGGACATGGAGGAGGCAGAAATGTGGTACACCGGCCTGTGTGCTCTGGTGGAGAGGAAATGAAGTTACAGATTAGACCTTTGAAGCATGGTTGGTCCTCTCTCCGTTTTGGTCGTCTCTCTGTAACCCTTCAGGTGTGGAAGGACACGGAGGAGGCGGAGATGTGGTACACTGGCATGCGTGCTTTGGTGGAGAGGAACCGGCGTCCTAAGTCAGAGCGCCTAGGGCTGAGCCACCGGCGATCCGCGTCCATGACCCTGGATGAGCTTCGGGAGTGGTCTCCCGACATGTCGCCCTTCCGACAGAGAGTAGAGGTAGGCTTCCGTCGAGGCTCTGTTTCTCCTTCAATCGTCCTGTCCCTGTCTTTCTTGTCATCCCATTACGCACTCCCGCCCTCTCGTTCTCATCTTCCCTTCCTTCGTTCCTCGATCTAACGCCTTCTCCCGTCCCTCTGTCAATCCCCCCTCCCGCCCTCCCCCGTTCTCAGTCATCCCCCCCAGTGGAACCCAATGAAAGCGGCAGCCTTGCCGACTATAGAAGCCCCCCTGAGAGCCGAGGCACAGGCAGAGGCGAGGGCATGGGCTTGGACACCCTCACAGGAGCAGAAGCAGGAGCAGCAGGAGGGGCAGGTAGCAGTACAGGTGCAGGAACAGGAATGAACTTTTCAAGGTCGGCGCATGACATGACATCTCTGCACGAGAGCATTCTCGGGAGTAGTTCACTGTTTCCCGGGAGCACAAACACTGTAGCAGGGGGAACATCAGCTTCTGGGTCTTCCCGGACGTTTCCTGGAAGCTGCAGCACGAACCAGCCGTGCAGTGAAGCAGGGACGGATGTCAGTGACTTAGACGATTTCTCAGACACGTTATCTATCGGGGGTCTTTCCGTGCAATCCCAACCTCCTTCCACCGCCATCACCACCACCAGTACCGCCACCACCATAGCAACCAATTCGCCCTCCATCCCCTCCTCCACCTCTGCTACAGCCACCACCACTGCCACTGCAGGAAATACCAGTGCTGCTGCCAATGCTGGTACTTCTTCTAGCCCTGCCAGTGCCAACTTTCCGTACGCAGCAGCACCGGCCCCAGGTCACAGCACAGTCATTCCCTCTACTTGGTCAGCCGATCGTGCCGAACTGCTCCCCGGGCTGCCCGTGAAAAGTTTTTACAGTGGGTCGAGCGACGGGTCTGGGTATTTACCCAGTGCGACGAGCAGCAGTACAGGGGACGACGGGAGCGAGGTTCTGGGGGATTTGTTTATGTGGGGAGAAGGGCTGGGGGATGGGGCGTTAGGAGGGGGCGGATTGAGGAAACGTGGGGCGAGCAGTGCGATTCCGATCCCTGGATTTGATTCGGTGGTGCCGAAACCGTTGGATGCAGGAGTGGTGCTGGATGTGTGCCACGTGGCATGTGGGGAGGGGCATGCAGCGCTGGTGACGAGGCGAGGGGAGGTGTTCTGCTGGGGGGAGGAGGGAGGGGGGCGGCTGGGTCAGGGGCGTGAGAGGGACTTGGAACACCCGAAGCTGGTGGAGGGTTTGGATGGTATCCCTATGGATGAGGTGAGTGAATTGGGGAAAATGAGGGAATGGGGTGAGATGGGTGTGAATGGGGGTGGGGCTGGGACAGGTCAGGGGCGTGAGAGGGACTTGGAACATGATACTGGTGGAGGGGCTAGATGGGGTTTCCATGGATGAAGTGAGGTGAGGTGGTTGAATGGGGTGAGGCGTGTGAATGGGGTGAATACTCCCCCGGTCCTCTTCTCATCCTCTCCCCCGTCTTCCCCCCCACTTCCCCTCATCCTCCCCACCGTCTTCCCCCCCACCTCTCCCGTCCTCCGCCCATCCCGCAGGTCGCCTGTGGCAGTTTCATCACACTCGCTCTCTCCAGGCAGGGGAGGAATTTCTCTGGGGGGACGGCCGCAAGGGCAGGGGCCTTCTGGGGTTTTTTTTATTCATGAGGTGAAGCAAACACTCCCCCATTCCTCTCCCCATCCCGCAGGTCGCCTGTGGCAGTTTCGTCACACTCGCTCTCTCTAGGGCAGGGGAGGTGTTTCTCTGGGGGGACGGCCGCAAGGGCAGGGGCCTTCTGGGGGAGGGCGGATACGAGGACATGCCCCAGTGGGTGCCCAGGCGTGTGGGGGGAGCCCTGGACGGGGTGTATCTGGTGCAGGTGGCATGTGGGCCGTGGCACGTGGCGGCTGTAGCAGCTACAGGCCAGCTGTTCGCGTTCGGAGACGGCACGTTTGGAGCCCTTGGGCATGGAAACTGCGAGTAAGCACTTGTTTGGTGACGCTTCTTAGGACAAATTATCCCCACAGGAAACTTTAACAGTCCTTCTTGCAATCGCTTTGCACAAGAAGGACGTCTCCCCACCCCCATTTCCAACCCACCCCCTCCCCTCGCCTGCCTCCCTCCCCTCCCACCCCTCCCATTCCCTCCTCCCTCCCTCTTATACCCATCCCGCCCCAACACCACCCTGTTGTCTCTCCCCCTCTCTATCCCTGCTGCATCCGCCCCATTTGTTCCCCACACCCATCTATCCCCCATTCTCCCCACAAACACCTACCTCCCTCTCCCCCCCACCATTCTCCCTCACCTCCACTGCAGCATTATCTCATCGCCCAAGGAGGTGGAGTCCCTTCAAGACATGTGGGTGTCCCGCGTTGCCTGTGGCGTGTGGCACACAGCAGCAGTCGTGCACGCCCCCGCCACTGCAAGCACCCCTTTCCCCCTTACCTCCTGTTGCCCCCCTCAAACACTCCACTACAGCATTATCTCATCGCCCAAGGAGGTGGAGTCGCTTCGAGGCATGCGGGTCTCCCGCGTTGCCTGCGGCGTGTGGCACACTGCAGCAGTCGTGCACGGTCCCAGCACTGCAAGCTCAGGCACCACCGCAGCAAGTGACACTGCAACGATCCCCTCAGCGGGAACAATTGAAGGCGATTCTGCAGCAGCAGTGGGGACAGTAGCAGCAGCGGGGGCGGGAACAGGGGGAACAGGTGGATTAGCTGGGGTCGGCATGGCAGGGGGCGTGGTAGCAGGGGGTGTAGCAGGCGGGAGGCTGTACACATGGGGTGATGGAGATAGGTACAAGCTGGGTCATGGCGACAAGCAGCAGCAGCTGCTGCCCAAGGCAGTAGACGCTCTCAGCCAAGTTGACATCTCTCAGGTATTATTCCCCAGCCATCCCTCCCAGTGCCGTGATGCCATCCCTCCCTCAGCCGCCCATCGCTCACCCTTCTCCCCATTCCCCTGGTACCCCCTTAGCAGGTGGCATGCACTCACGCCATCAGGCCATGTGTACGCCGTGAGGCCATCTCTTGCCCCTGCTCCCGATACCCTGCTGTCCTTTCCCCTTCCATACCCTGCCATCCCTTCCCCTTCCATACCCTGCCATCCCTTCCCCTTCCATACCTTGCCATCCCTTCCCTTGCTACCCATACCCTCGCACCCCCTGGCAGGTGGCTTGCGGGCAGGACATCACAGTAGCGCTCACGCCATCAGGCCATGTGTATGCCATGGGGTCAGCAGCTCATGGACAGCTGGGGAACCCCCAGGCAGACGGCCACACCCCAGGTAGGTAGCATGTGTTGGCAGCATGCGTACTTGTATGGGCAAAGCTTCACCTGACTAGGCCATGTGTACACCATGGGGTCAGCAGCTCATGGACAGCCGGGGAACCCGCAAGCAGATGGCCACACTCCCAGTAGGTAGCATGTGCGAGGGAGAAGGTATGCATGCATGCATGTATGGGCAAGGCATCACACCATCAGGCCAAGTGTACGCCATGAGGTCATCAGCTGGGGAACTTCCAAGCGGATGGCCACACTCCAGGTGATAGCAGCATGTGATGACAGCACACACTCATGTGGCATCGCATGAGCAGGCCATGTGTGTGCGTTGGCCTCAGAAGCTCTGGGCAGCTGACCCATGTAGTAATTTCTTAGGCACCTAAAAGATCGTGCCAGCTAGCTCGTGAAGTCACATAAGCGCCTCCTTTCCCGTCTTCCCTTCTCCCCTCGCTCCTGTTCCCAGCCCTTCTGTCCCGTCCCCCGCTGTTTAAAAAAACCGAGCAGATAGCATGCGGCACCCACCACACAGCAGCCCTCACTGCAGCGTCAGATATCCTCTTGACACCCTTTTCCCCTCTTGTCCCGTTGCCCTTTCCAGCCCTTGTGTCTGGACCCCCACTATTTAAGCAGATCAAGCAGATTGCATGCGGCACCCACCACACAGCAGCCCTCACTGCAGCGTCAGATATCCTCTTGACACCCTTTTCCCCTCTTGTCCCGTTGCCCTTTCCAGCCCTTGTGTCTGGACCCCCACTATTTAAGCAGATCGAGCAGATTGCATGCGGCACCCACCACACAGCAGTCCTCACTGCAGCGTCAGATATCCTCTTGACACCCTTTTCCCCTCTTGTCCCGTTGCCCTTTCCAGCCCTTGTGTCTGGACCCCCACTATTTAAGCAGATCGAGCAGATTGCATGCGGCACCCACCACACAGCAGTCCTCACTGCAGCGTCAGATATCCTCTTGACACCCTTTTCCCCTCTTGTCCCGTTGCCCTTTCCAGCCCTTGTGTCTGGACCCCCACTATTTAAGCAGATCGAGCAGATTGCATGCGGCACCCACCACACACCAGCCCTCACTGCAGCGTCAGATATCCTCTTCACACCCTTTTCCCCTCTTTTCCCGTTGCCCTTTCCAGCCCTTGTGTCTGGACCCCAACTATTTAAGCAGATCGAGCAGATTGCATGCGGCACCCACCACACAGCAGCCCTCACTGCAGCGTCAGATATCCTCTTGACACCCTTTTCCCCTCTTGTCCCGTTGCCCTTTCCAGCCCTTGTGTCTGGACCCCCACTATTTAAGCAGATCGAGCAGATTGCATGCGGCACCCACCACACACCAGCCCTCACTGCAGCGTCAGATATCCTCTTCACACCCTTTTCCCCTCTTGTCCCGTTGCCATTTCCAGCCCTTGTGTCTGGACCCCCACTATTTAAGCAGATCGAGCAGATTGCATGCGGCACCCACCACACAGCAGCCCTCACTGCAGCGTCAGATATCCTCTTGACACCCTTTTCCCCTCTTGTCCCGTTGCCCTTTCCAGCCCTTGTGTCTGGACCCCCACTATTTAAGCAGATCGAGCAGATTGCATGCGGCACCCACCACACAGCAGCCCTCACTGCAGCATCAGACCTCTTCACTTGGGGCCAGGGCAGTCACGGCCAGTTGGGGCATGGAGACGTGCGGGACAAGGAGACCCCCACGAGGGTTGAAGCCATCAAAGATCAGCGTGTGCTGTCGGTGAGTCAGTAAGGCATGGAGGGTGGGGGGGCACGGATGGTGTGAATGGTGAATCATGAGGATGGAAGGGATGGCTTGATAGGACAGTCACGGGCAGTTGGGGCATGGGGACAGAGAGGTCCCCACGAGGGTCGAAGCCATCAAAGACCAGCGCGGGCTGTCGGTGAGTCTGTGGGGTATGGGGAATTGGGCGTGGAGGAGGGGTATTTTGTAAGGGGTTCATGAGGGTGGGGTATGGATGGAGGGTGGAGCATGGCGCATGGAGGATGGCGCATGGAGGATGGCGCATGGAGGATGGGGCATGGAGGATGGCGCATGGAGGATGGGGCATGGAGGATGGCGCATGGAGGATGGCGCATGGAGGATGGCGCATGGAGGATGGCGCATGGAGGATGGCGCATGGAGGATGGCGCATGGAGCATGGCGCATGGAGGATGGGGCATGGAGGATGGGGCATGGAGGATGGGGCATGGAGGATGGCGCATGGAGGATGGTGCATGGAGGATGGCGCATGGAGGATGGCGCATGGAGCATGGCGCATGGAGGATGGCGCATGGAGGATGGCGCATGGAGGATGGCGCATGGAGGATGGCGCATGGAGGATGGGGCATGGAGCATGGGCCCTATTTTGGAACCAGCATCACGAGCTCATATCTCTGTCACTCTCTCTCTCCCTCTCCTCTCTCACTATCACTCCCTCTATTACATTCACATTCCTCTCATTCACTCCCTCGATTACATTCACATTCGTCTCAATCACTCCCTCTACTACATTCACATTCCTCTCAATCACTCCCTCTATTACATTCACATTCCTCTCAATCACTCCCTCTATTACATTCACATTCCTCTCAATCACTCCCTCTATTACATTCACATTCCTCTCAATCACTCCCTCTATTACATTCACATTCCTCTCACTCACCCGCTCTATTACATTCACACTCCTCTCAATCACTCCCTCTATTACATTCACATTCCTCTCAATGACTCCCTCTATTACATTCACATTCCTCTCACTCACCCCCTCTATTACAATCACACTCCTCTCAATCACTCCCTCTCTGTTCTCCACTGCAGGCATCCTGCGGGCCAGCCAGCACAGCGGTGATGTGTCAGCATCAGCACGCACAGGGCTCAGACCACCACCACTGCACGCTGCTGTTTCCACCTCTCCTCACGCTCCCTATCTGCCCCTCTCTGTCGCTTCTCCACCTCAGGTGTCCTGTGGGCCAGCCAGCACAGCAGTGGTGTGTCAGCACAGGCATGCACAGGGCTCAGACCACCACCACTGCACACTCTGCCGCCAGGCCTTCTCCTTTGCCCGCATCCGCCACCACTGCTACAACTGCTCCCTCCCCGTCTGCCACGCCTGCAGCCCCCGGAAACTGCTAGGGGCAGCCATGGCTCCGACTCCCACCCGTCCTTACCGTGTGTGCGACACGTGCTTTAACAAGATGAGTAAGGCTTCAGCCAGCAGCAACGGCAGTACTAGCAGTACCATCAGCAGCAGTAGCGGCAAGTTGAGTAAGGGTTCTAATAGTATCAGTACCAGCAGCAGCATCAATTTGAAGAGCACTAGCAGCACCGGCAGCAGCAGCAGCAGTATCAGCAGCAGCGGCAGTCTGGGAGGCATGGGGAGCGGCGGCGGAGGAGGCGGAGGAGGAGCAGGGGGAGGGGGTAAGCCTGGGCTGTTCACCAGCAGCAGTGGCGGTAGTGCTGCTGCTGGTAATCGTGGTAGTAGTGCTGGTGGTGGTGCTGCTGCTGCTACTGCTGCTGGTGGGAACTTTTTATCCCTCGGCAGCAACAGTGCTATATCTGGAAACTCTATAGGCCCAGGAGCAGCAGGGATGAGAAGCAGCACTAGTAGGGCCAAGGCAGGGTCATTCTCAGGAACACCTGGGATTACTCCTGGAAACTCTCCTGGAAACACCGCAGAGATTGCGCATGTGCATGCACGCAGCCATGATGGGGGGTCAGCACTGCCCCTCCCCATGTGGGGGGCGGTCTCTCCGCCTCCTCTATTCGCCTCCCTCGTTTCAAGTCAAGCCTTCGCTCCCATGACTTACCAGTATCCCCAGTACCCCCATACGCAGGCACAACAGCAGCAACAGCAACAGGCAGGGCAGCAGGCCAGCCTTCGTAGATCTCCACCCCCTCAGCCCCAACATGCCGCCCCGTCCCCTAACAACTCCGTCTCCTCGTCCCTCCCCATCCTCCCCTCCGGCTTCCTCTCTCAGGCTTCCTCCTCCTCTTCTTCCTCCTCGTCTTCCCCCTCCTCTACTACCTCTTGGCTCTTCTCCCAAACCAGTGCGTCTCTCTCAACCAGTATCGCCAGCCCTACACCCTCGTCCACTCTTGCACCCAACAGCGCTACCACCACCACCCCTCCCACTCTCCCTTCCCGCCATTCCTCCCACTCCCTCTCCCCGAACCTCCCGGAAGACTCCGGGCCTCCGCCCCGGGCCTCCCGGACCATCTCCCTCCGAGGCTCGGTGGCAGGCTTGGTGATAGGCTCGGGCCGGCGGCCGTCCAGTCCGCTGATGTGGCAGTCGAGTAATAGTCCGTTGGGGGCGGGGAGAGCGGCAAGTCCTACGGGAGCTCAGGTTGCTGCTGCTGCTGCTGCTGCCGCTGCAGCTATGATAGCTGGTAGCAGTGCTGCTGGCGGTGGTGTGGGTAGAGGTGCTGCTGCTGGTGGCTTCCCTGTGATTGGTGGAGTGGGAGTGGATCCTTGGGATTGGAGGCAGCAGGGGGGTGCGGTGGGGAGTGGGGAGGCGCGGTGGAGAAAGGCGAAGGAGGAGGCAGACAAGGAGATTCAGAGACTGCGAGAAGAGGTGCGCAATAGCATGGTAGAGCTCAGGATCAGTAACCGCAGAAGGGGAGAACAATGTTGCAGATAGCATCACAATCTGAAAAGAAGACACGTGTGCAAGCTGAAAAAGAGACACGTGTGTGCGACGTGTGCATGCATATCACATGTGATGTGTGCATGTGATGTGTGCATGTGCATATGCATGTCATTTGTGACTATAATCTGTTTTGTTTTTTCTTTTCTTTTCCGTAACCCTTTGTTTCCATCTCCTCGCTCTTCTGCCCCAACCACCAGCTACAAGCCGTGCAAGCAAGAAGTGCGGAGGTGGAGAGGGAGCGGCAGGCAGAAAGGCATCTAGCGAGGAAGCAGGTGGAGGCAGCACTTGCTGCTGCCAGCAAGACCACTGCTCGTACTGCTGGCTCTTACAAGCCCTTTCTTCCCCCTTGCCTCCCTCCAGCTACGAGTGGTGAAAGCGAGGAGTGCGGAGGTGGAGAGGGAGCGGCAGGCAGAGAGGCGGCTAGCGAGCAAGCAGGTGGAGGCAGCACTTGCTGCTGCCAGCAAGACCACTGCTCGTACTGCTGGCTCTTACAAGCCCTTTCTTCCCCCTTGCCTCCCTCCAGCTACGAGTGGTGAAAGCGAGGAGTGCGGAGGTGGAGAGGGAGCGGCAGGCAGAGAGGCGGCTAGCGAGCAAGCAGGTGGAGGCAGCACTTGCTGCTGCCAGCAAGACCACTGCTCGTACTGCTGGCTCTTACAAGCCCTTTCTTCCCCCTTGCCTCCCTCCAGCTACGAGTGGTGAAAGCGAGGAGTGCGGAGGTGGAGAGGGAGCGGCAGGCAGAGAGGCGGCTAGCGAGCAAGCAGGTGGAGGCAGCACTTGCTGCTGCCAGCAAGACCACTGCTCGTACTGCTGGCTCTTACAAGCCCTTTCTTCCCCCTTGCCTCCCTCCAGCTACGAGTGGTGAAAGCTAGGAGTGCGGAGGTGGAGAGGGAGCGGCAGGCGGAGAGGCGGCTAGCGAGCAAGCAGGTGGAGGCAGCACTTGCTGCTGCCAGCAAGACCACTGCTCGTACTGCTGGCTCTTACAAGCCCTTTCTTCCCCCTTGCCTCCCTCCAGCTACGAGTGGTGAAAGCTAGGAGTGCGGAGGTGGAGAGGGAGCGGCAGGCAGAGAGGCGGCTAGCGAGCAAGCAGGTGGAGGCAGCACTTGCTGCTGCCAGCAAGACCACTGCTCGTACTGCTGGCTCTTACAAGCCCTTTCTTCCCCCTTGCCTCCCTCCAGCTACGAGTGGTGAAAGCTAGGAGTGCGGAGGTGGAGAGGGAGCGGCAGGCGGAGAGGCGGCTAGCGAGCAAGCAGGTGGAGGCAGCACTTGCTGCTGCCAGCAAGACCACTGCTCGTACTGCTGGCTCTTACAAGCCCTTTCTTCCCCCTTGCCTCCCTCCAGCTACGAGTGGTGAAAGCGAGGAGTGCGGAGGTGGAGAGGGAGCGGCAGGCGGAGAGGCGGCTAGCGAGCAAGCAGGTCGAGGCAGCACTTGCTGCTGCCAGCAAGACCACTGCTCGTACTGCTGGCTCTTACAAGCCCTTTCTTCCCCCTTGCCTCCCTCCAGCTACGAGTGGTGAAAGCGAGGAGTGCGGAGGTGGAGAGGGAGCGGCAGGCGGAGAGGCGGCTAGCGAGCAAGCAGGTCGAGGCAGCACTTGCTGCTGCCAGCTAGACCACTGCTCGTACTGCTGGCTCTTACAAGCCCTTTCTTCCCCCTTGCCTCCCTCCAGCTACGAGTGGTGAAAGCGAGGAGTGCAGAGGTGGAGAGGGAGCGGCAGGCGGAGAGGCGGCTAGCGAGCAAGCAGGTGGAGGCAGCCTTCTCAGCGGCCAGCAGGGCTGCTGCTCGTGCTGCTGGCGCTCGTGACGTCATCCAACTGCTCTCTCAGCAGGTGTGACCCTTTAGTCTGTTTCTAAATATTCCTGTACCTGATTCTGCACCTTATATTCGTGCTCCTGGCATCGCTCGCAAACATGCAGCAGGCCAGTGTGCCTTGCGCCTCCTCCCCATCAGCATCATCTCGTTCTGCTGACTATTTCTGTCCTCCACCTCTCACTCTCCCTTTCATCCCCCCTCCCTCTTCTTCCCCCTCCCTCTTCCACCCCCTCCCTCTGTTTACACCTCCTCCCCCCACCTCCCTTCCACCCATACACAGCTCACCACTCTCACTCAAGATCTCCCTGAGGGCAGCACCAAGCAAGTCAGCCTCGCAGTGACCTCCCTGCCAGCTGCTGTGGCCTACACAGGCCCGCTCCTCTTCCCCATTCTCATCCCCCTCCCTTTCCCCCCTCCCCCCCCTCTTCACTCCTGTCCCTCTTCTCCCCCTTTCTCTTCTCCCTCCCCCCACTTCTTTTTCTCCCTGCCCCCCATCCATACACAGCTCACCTCGCTCACACAAGCTCTCCCTGAGGGCAGCACCAAGCAAGTCAGCCTCGCAGTGACCTCCCTGCCAGCTGCCGTGGTCTACACAGGCCCGCTCCTCTCCTCCACCTCCATCCCTCCAACCCTAACGGAGCTCCCTCCACAACAAGTTACCAGCACTGCCGCTGTGTTGGCTCCAGGACAGGCAGTAGCTGAAGGGGGGCCATGTGGGGAGGGGGCACGTGGGGAGGGGGCACGTGGGGAGGGGGCACGTGGGGAGGGGGCACGTGGGGAGGGGGCACGTGGGGAGGATACATGTGGGGAGGGGTTGTGTGGGGAAGAGGCACGCGGGGAGGTACCAGGTGGGGCTGATTGGGTGGGTGCTACTAGTGGCACTGCTCCATCCACTGATATGGGAGGTGCCAATGGCAGCAGCATAGGGGCTGCACTGAATACCAATAATAGCACATCCGTTTCAAGCACAAGTACAGATACAAGCACGAGCACAGGTGTGGGTACGGACAGTGCGTGTGCCGGTAGCAGCAGCACAGGCAGTGGCAGCTTCGAGGGAAGGGTAAGCGGAGGCAGCAGCAGCGGCGGCGGCGGCGGCAGCAGCAGAAGCAACGACGGCAGTGGTGGCGGTGGCGGTGGCGGTGGCGGCGGCGGTAGCAAGAACTCCAGATTGTTGAAACGCATGGTCACTCCACGCACAGCAGCAGCAGCAGCTGCTGCTGCAGCAGCAGGGCTACAGCCACTAACAGCCAATTTCTCCTTCAACTCCTGGAGTTCCTTAGACTGGACCAGATCCAAATCGCCTCCAGGTGCCGCTGCTGCCGCCGCAGCTGCAGCTGCAGCAGCAGGGATAGCTGGGAGGGACGGTGAGTCCGTTGCAGCAGCTGCGGCTGCGTTGGCCGCGCTGCGGGTGGAAGAAGAGTTGCGGGAATCTTCTGAGGGATGGGAAGGTGCACAAGACGTGGCAGAAGCAGCAGTAGAAGCAGAGGTGCCTGAAGAAGTAGCAGCCAAAAGAGCAGAAGCAGCAGTAGCAGCAGAAGCAGCAGTAGAAGCAGAGGTGCCTGAAGAAGTAGCAGCCAAAAGAGCAGAAGCAGCAGTAGCAGCAGAAGCAGCAGAAGCATCCGGCAAACTGGAAGGCAGTATGCTGAAGGGCTTAGCTGCAGATGTTGAAGGGGATCAAATTAATCGACTTGTGCTGGAAGGGGCAATTCAGGAGGAGATGGTTCAGAAAGATGAAGCACAAAAGCAGCGAGGAGACGGGGATGGGGAGAGCGAGAACGAGATTCCTTCAGAATCGTCATACCTTTCTTCTCAGTCCATGCCTCCTCCTTCAGACTCCTCAAACATCTCTAAACCCGCCAGAAAATCCAACAAGTCTTGGTCGTTTCGAAGCGCAGTGGGCATGCCTTGGAGTCCTGCGGGCGGGTCAGATGAAAACATTGACTCCCCCAGATCGCAGTGGTTCGGGCAGGTGAATAGAGGCGCTGGGAAGACAGGCCTGGGGGTCTCTTCTGAGGCATCTGTGGGGAGCGGAGGGCAGGGGCTTTCTGTTTGCGCTGCAGCAGAAGAGGGGAATCTGCATGGCGATGCTTTAGCTGATGTGGCTGAAGGGGAGGATGAGGAGGCAGAGGAGAGGTTTGCTGGTGGTTGTAGGGAAGGTTCGGAGGGGGCAAGGGAGCCAGATATGGGAGTCTGTGGTGAGGAGGAGGGTAAGGAGGAAGCAGGGGAAGGAGAGGCGGAGGAACGGAGGGATGGGATGGAAGGGATGGGAGCTGCGAGCAAGCAGGTGGGCGCTGATGCTGCTTCCCGGAAAGGGGTTGCTGAAAGGGGAACTGTTATTGTCTCTAAGAAGGTGACTGGCATTGGGATTCCACCTGTGTGGAACGGGATCTGTGAAATGACCCCCAGACCACAGCGACCGGCCAGCAGATTCGCAGTAGATAGGGGTGCGGGCATGGACAGTGCTGCTGCTGTTGCTGTGGTGGATAGAGAGGAGAGGGGGAACGGGCCACTGTGTCCTGATGGATTGGAAGGGAGTGGGGCAGTGCGAGAAGGAAGTGGGGCTCCAGGCAAAGCTTCGTTTGGAAGTGTTGTGAATGATGGATCTGGTACGCTTCTTGCAGCATCGGATCTGGATGGGAACGCTGCAGAAGCGAATCCAGAGGAGAATTATTCTGTGGAGTATTCAGAGGAAGGTGGTACAAAATCCGCTGGACAATGGGGGTATGTGCCAGGCCAGCGGCAGTATGGAGATGTTGTGACGGGTGTGGAGGGTGTGGAGGACCGTGCGGGGGCAGGTGAGGAGGATGGGAGCTGTGGCTGGCAGTATGTGCCACGTGCTATGAGCCGGGGCGAGACAGGGAGTGGTGATTGGGAAGATGCTGGGGGTGAGGAGAGTGCTGGGAGGGAGGTGAATGTGACTGGGGAGGGGGGAGGATACAAGGAGGAGAGTGCTCGAGGGGAGGAGAATAGTGGGCGGGAAGAGAGTGCAAGCAGGGAGGAGAGTGCAAGCAGGGAGGAGAGTGCAAGCAGGGAGGAGAGACATGAGAGGAAGCAAAGGAGCAGGAAGCTGGGAGATGGGGAGTGGGTGGAGCAGCCAGAGCCTGGGGTGTATGTGACTCTGGCAAAGCTGCCTGGGGAAGGGACTGAGCTTCGTCGAATCAGGTTCAGGTAAACCGTTGCTTTAGTTGCGTTGCTGGTGCCTCCGTCTTCTCATCCCTGCTTCCTCGATCCCAACCTCGCAGCTCTGCCCTGGTTTTTTGTGCCTTTTTTGTCAGTACTCTCCACCCTCCGCCCCACCCCCACGACCCCCACATCATCTTCCCACCTTCTCAGCATTCCTTCCCTATGTGCCTTGTAGTCTCTCCACTGAAACTTTTCCTCTCATCCTTTGTCATACCCAAACAATCATCCTTCTTCATTTCCAAACAATCTGTAATTTTTTTCAATAATAAGCTTCTTTGTTTTGCTTGTGTTGTGGATGCTCATCCGTAGCCGCAAGGTTTTCATGGAGAAGCAAGCAGAAACATGGTGGGCGGAAAACAAGGCAGCGGTAACTGCTATGTACCATATCATCAGCACGGCAAAGAAAACGGTGGTTGATTCAGGGAAAGTCCCGCAATAATGCTAGCTGTTTGCCAGTCGGTGGTTCATGCAGCTTGATATAATGCTGATTAAGAGATACCAAGATGTAGGTTGTTACTAGTTGTCCTCATTCTGGGTGGTGAATTAACCTCATTCACGTAATCATTTTAACGTAATATGACATGACAATAAAAATGGCATGCCATGTATGTTATAGTGTATGAGGATCAAAATTGCACTACCGTATCTGAATATTGTACCCTGGGCAAATGGTTTAGCCATTGCGGCGTTATTGTACAGAGTGTACGAATGTATCTGCTGCATTATTCAAACTTGAACCAGCACGGCAGTAAGTCAAAACTCCGCGAGCCTACAAATTTGCGTTGGTATCTGCCAGAGGTTTGTCTAGAATCAGGATTCAGAAAGACGGTAGCGTCGAGAATCATGGCGCCTCTCGCAACGCAGGTGAGATCGAGTTGCATTTTAACGACGTCTCTTCATTCTGGAAGCTCCATAACGATCTACCGCTGCTTGCAGAGCCGTCGAGGGGAAACACGGATTCGTCCAGTGGCTTCCCAGAACGAAAACGCTGTACTCGCTGCAGGGAAGGGTAGTATTGTCAGAACGTTCGTATTGATCCATTTTCTATGTTATACGATACTAAACCGCGTGACTGAAATCCAGCCACGAAGACGAACGTTGTACGGAGTAAGAACGAAAGTTCTCGTCCTTCGCTTCGTCATGTCACGAATACCACCAAGGCCTTGGTCTCCGAGCGGTAAGACAAAGAAATGCGTCAACAGCAAAGTTCGTCGAGAGACATCACTGACTCTGCGTTTCATGTTTCAGTGACAAAGCTCCTGTAAAAGTAGGGGATGTTCCAAAAGCTGCATTAAAGAAGCCGGCTCCTCAGGTGTGCTCGAAACGTGATTAAAGAGGCATGAGGAATGCCATTTCTGATCGTTACTGATACTAGTGACAAATGTACAGGCTCGGCCAACAAAACCACCTACTCCGGCATGGCGCCCGGCTGGAACTTCTAAAGGTCTCTTCGAGAACACACGTCCTCCTACCACACGGAGCAATGTACCGCGACGCAGCAGCAGTTCTGCTCCTGTTACCGCTCGTTCCAGCAACGCGACTGTCAGTCGAAGGTCTTCAACGACTGCCATCAGTGATCATCCTGAAGTCGCTCCAGCAGCGATTACTGATGATGGAGTTGTCGCCGATCACCTTACTGCACCTGTTAATGAAGACATTGGACTAGCTGATAATCTCACTGCTGCTGTTCATGACAAAGACCGCACTGATCACGTCGCTGCAGCTATCCATGAAGTGAAGGCCGCTGATCATCTCGCAGCTGCTGTTCATGATAAAGGTGTCGCTGATGACGTTTCTGCGGCTATCCATGAGGAGAATGTCGCGGATCATTCGACTGCTGCTGTTCACGACAAAGAAGTCCTGGATCACGTTACTGCACCGGTTCATGAGGACAATGTCGCTGATCATCTTATTACTACTGAATCTAGCAGCGTGAAGGCAACTGATTTGGACAGTCAGACGGTGACACAACTCCCATTCAATCATGAGAAAGCAACAAACGAAGTGACGCAATATGTTTTTCAGCGAAGGGAGAGTGCTGGTCATGGTGCGGGGAGCAACGCTGGTCCAGGGAGGCACATCTTGACCATGACGAAGCAGCTCATTGAGAATACTCTGGAAGTCAAAGTGGAGTCTTGTTGGGATGTCGATGCTCAAGACTGTGAGAATCCGCTTGCTGAGACAACTTACGCCACTGACATATACAACCATTACAAGATGACGGAGGTCAGTTTCTGATATCTTTCTTTGGATGCTCAACTCGAAGGTTAACTTCTTGGAGCTTCTATTTTACAGAAGGAGGGAATGGTATGCCCCACTTACATGTCTGCTCAATCTGAAGTCGACAGTCGCATGCGAGGCCTTGTGCTAGATTGGGTGGTTCAGGTAAGCCATTGTCGTCCCCTACGCTTCCGTTACCTTCGAGCTTACCTTTCTGACTCCTTAAAATCGCTTTACAGGTCCATGGATCTTATAATCTGATGCCAGAAACTCTTTTTTTGGCTGTCAACATCTTCGACCGATATCTCGCTGCCACTCATGTACCTAAGAAACACATTCAGCTTCTTGGAGCAACATGCATCTTGGTTGCTGCGAAATACGAGGAGATTTATGCTCCTCTTGTTGCTGAAATCGAAGATATTGGATCTGGCGCCTACACGCGAGGACAGATACGGATGATGGAGAAGAAGATATTGAACAAGATATCATTCAAGCTGAGCATCCCAACATGCTACATGTTCGCTGTTCGTTACCTAAAGTTCGCCAAGGCTGCAGCTGACGCCGCCACAGCTTCAAATGCAGTTTCGAATGTGTGGAGCATTGAAGTGTCAAAGGGAACCAGCAGTCGGGTGCATGCCTTTGCATGGTACCTTCTGGAGCTGACGATTCCAGAAATCATCATGGTTCAGTTCAGTCCGTCCCATCTTGCTGCAGCAGCAGTATACACTGCTCTGCTTGGAGCTTATCAAAGGGGCAAGGTGGCCAAGTCAGCTGAATCGGAGAGCAACCAAATCATCGGGCACAGGAGGCCAACCAATGAAGGTGAAATTTGGGGATCACGCATGGCTGACTTGACTGGTTTTGAAGCTCAGGACCTTTGGCACTGTGTGGGGCTGTTGCTAGACATATACAAGAAAGCTTTGGCGAGTCGCAGTGGTGCAGTGTATGAGAAGTACAAGGGGAAGAAGCTCCTGGAAGCCGCCACTTATCCAGCACCACTATCAGAGGAAATTGATGCGTAACCCACAGACTAAGGTTCGGAAGGCTGGGAGAAGAAGTGAAGGAAGGTGATTGTACGGAATAAGGGGCACTGGAATCAGGCTGTTGCTCACTCACGATGTCGTCATTATGTATGCCTTACTCATGTGATTCTTCTTGCTTGTCATTGTCACACTTCATGCTCAAACGCAAGTTACTATTGCTAAGACCGCTGTACACATCCTAAGAAAGCAAGTCCTTACTTTGTCTAGGCCGAGAGAGCCCCTCCTATAACAAGCTAGTTGCGAAAACAAGCTAGGCGAGAAAAAAACTCCTAAAAAGGGCAGAGGGAGCCCTCATCACGATCAGGAAAGCAAAAACAGGGCGAGATGACCCTGCGCAATGAGCTCTAAGCAACCAGATACTAGCTCGGTGCGGCTCTTCCGACGGTACATCCATCCTCCTCCTTTCACTTCCTGCCAGCCGCTGGAACGGACGAGTTGGCCGTCGACAAGCAGGATGTCGACTTCGTCAGCTTATGTGCAACGGCGGCACGGGGGGGATTCTCGGGCAGGTGAGGAACAGCAGGGATCTCCGCCACCTCCTCGAACTGCTTCCGCGAGTACTTCTTGTGCACCGCCGCGAGGTTTCCCGTGCCTGCCTTCCCGTGCAGAGCCACAAGCTGCTCCACGCACGGCCACAGCGTCGCCTCGTCGTATCCGGTAAGCCACGCCATGCCGGGGCCCCAGACCTCACAGGCGCCTGCCGAGCCTGCTCCCGTGGCTGTCTTGTTAGCATGGTGGGCCGTCAGCAGCGCGGCGTAGACCGAAGCAGCAGCCACGTACGACGGGGAGAATTTGATCATGGAGTGTTCAGGCAGGGTCAGCTCGAGAAGGAACCACGCGAGCGCGTGAACGCGCGTGTCCGCTCCAACGGTCACCGCCTTGTCAGCACCAGCACCGGCGGCAGCAGCGGCGTTAGCGGCGGCAGTCGCGGCCTTGAGGAATCGCGCGGCGAAGACGTACGAGGTGGGGATTGTCAGCTTGAACTGCAGCGTGTTGAGCATATCCTTCTCCATCTTCAACACGTCCTGGCGCGTGTACGCGCTATCGCAGATATACACGAAATCGCCGACCTCTGGAGCCCAGATCTCCTCGTACTTAGAGGCGATCAGCATCGCCGTGATCCCCACCAGCTGAAGATTACGACGGGGAACGGGCGTCACCGCCAGGTACCTATCGATGACGCTTATAGCGAGGAAAAGCGTCTCCGGCATCAGCTTGAACTTGAGGTGGACCTCAATCAGCCAGTCGACGAGAATCGCGCGCATCGTGCCGTTGATGTCGCTCTGACGGGTCATGTAATCCGGAGCCACCATGCCTTCCGGTTCCGTCCGCCTGTAGAAGTTGTAGATATCCGCGACATAAGTCGTCTCGGCAAGAGGGTTGCTCTTGTCGGCAGCGTCGATGTCCCACCACGCTTCCCTCTTGACGGACGCGGCGGCGGCGGCGGCGGCGTTGATGGCGGTGATTGTGGAGAGAACGCTCGCCTCCTCGCTGACAGCCGTCAGCTCGGCGGTCATGGTGTGCACGTGGCGCGGCTCTTCGATGTCCACGTCACTCGGGATCACTTCTTCCACGTCAGGTGAGACGGTGATGACGCTGACGGCGCTGGTGGTCTGAGCGGACTTGGCGGCGGGTTGCGACTTGGGCTGCAATCAAGAAGAACGAGACCGAGGAGCGTCAGATAACGAAGTGAAGAACGGCGACGGAAACAGACGAAGAACGGCGAGACTGAAGACGGTACATGCGTCAAGTGAAGGCGAAGAGCGGCGACGGTAACTGATAAAGTGTCCAAAGCGTAGTACTCACCACGACAACGGAAACGCGACCAGGTACCTTGGCGGCGGGAGCAGCGCGTTGACGGACGGGCTCGGCCTTCTTCCTGCGATACAGAAAACAAAGAGACACGACGCGTTAAAATCAACGAAACGGAAAACACAATTAACCACATCGCGATGCAGCAGCAGAAAATAAGAAAAAGTCGACACATTTAATGAAGGAGCGGTGAAGGCCTCACTCGAACTTTCCGCCAGCGGCGGCCTTGGAGGCCATGCTGTTGGTGAGCGTGCCGAAAGCTCGGCGCGGGGGAGGGAGGACGTGGCCAGATCGAAGCTTCATCGCGCCGAGCTCTGGTGCGATAGCCGCGGCGGCGTTCTTGCCTGCAAGCCGTTTCCCATCCATCACGCGGTTCTCGTCGTTACTTGCGTACTGGGAGGCCATTCTGGTGGCCATAGCTTAAGATAGGTCGAGCGAAAACTCTTTGACTAGGTAATACTTCCCAAGCAAAACTACCTCTGAGCGGTAAGCCTGGAGTCTCTGAGCGCTAGGTACCGATTTAGATCATAGATAGAGAAGATGCTGGGTGTCAAGTAGGCACTCGTCGTACGGCCAGTATAAGCAGGAAAGCGTTTGAGTCTCAGAGTGTGTGGTTACAGGAGCACGAGAGTGCACCACGTGAGAAGGCTGGCATGGAAAGCAGAAAGTGGATGAGGATGAATGAGATAGGCGAGGTGGTTTGTAGGTGAGAAGTGTGCTTGCTGTTGGGCAAGAAGTGTGAAGTGGCAGGATGACAGCGAAAAACGTAGTTGCAGTAGTTTTTATTACGGTTACGAGAGGTGTAGAAGCCTGAAATTTTTGAAAAGCCGTGCCGCGGACAATCTGTGTGTGTCGCCAAATGCGGCTGGTTGGGGCGGCTCGGCTCGCAGGAGGACAATTTCGCTTTGCGCCAAACCGCCGCCCCTTACGGCAGGAGAGTTGAGATTAGGGCAAACGGGTAACTACATTGGCTGGGGGAGGATTGGTGCTCATGTCCTTGTTCATCGCGATGAGACGCAGCGAACCGTCCGATGGCAAACTGGTCTTGGGAAATGTTTTGCACTTGACAAATGTAAGTGGCAAACTGGTCGCAACGGGGTAAAACCTGGGGATGACAAGTCCGAGTGTACAAACAGCCGTCCGATAGAGAACCAATATCCAAAGCAACCGTCGATGAGAATTTGTTGGCGGAGCAGGACATGGGCATGATGATGGTGAGTCTCGCGTCTCGACTTCGAAATTGTTCTCCTGCGGAAGCGGTATACACTGCTCTGCTTGGAGCCTATCAAAAGGAAAGGCAGCCAAGTCAACAAACTCAGAGAGCAACCAGACAATCACGCACAAGAGGCCAACCCATGAAGGTGAAATTTGGGGATCATGCATGGCTGGCTTGAGTGGTTTCAAAGCTCAGGAGGACCTTTGGCACCGTGTGGGGCTGTTGCTGGAGATATACAAGACAGCTTTATCAAGTCGACGTGGTGCGGTGTATGAGAAGTACAAGGAGAAGAAGTGAAATTATGCGTTGCCCTGCCCAGACATCGGAAGGCTGTGAGAAGTAGTGAAGGAAGGTTTCAACGATTGTGAGGGTGACTGGTTTGAAATAAGCAGCAATGGCTGAACGAGGTCGCTACTGATAGCTGGAATCAGGCTGTTTTCCACTTGCAATGCCAGCATTATTATAAATGTCATTTTTGTTCTCTTGCTAGTCATGGTCATTGGTCACACTACCCATCCTTCATGCTCCATGCTCAAAGGCAAGTCTATATCCGTAGACCTCTGTACACTTCCTGAACTACCAGGAAAGAACCTTATTTGGCGGCCTGAGAGGGCCCCTACGATAATGCGCACTACCTACAGAAGGGCAGAGGGAGCCCTCACAACAAGCAGAACAAGCAGGAAAGCAAAAACAGGGCGAGATGGCCCTGCGCAATAAGCTCTAGGTGACCAGAGAATCGATGCGACCCGTCCTATCCATCCTCCTCCTTTCACTTCCTGCCAGCCGCTGGAACGGACGAGTTGGCCGTCGACAAGCAGGATGTCGACTTCGTCAGCTTATGTGCAACGGCGGCACGGGGGGGATTCTCGGGCAGGTGAGGAACAGCAGGAATCTTCGCCACCTCCTCGAACTGCTTCCGCGAGTACTTCTTGTGCACCGCCGCGAGGTTCCCCGTACCTGCCTTCCCGTGCAGAGCCACAAGCTGCTCCACGCACGGCCACAGCGTCGCCTCGTCGTACCCGGTAAGCCACGCCATGCCGGGCCCCCAAACCTCACCGGCGCCTGCCGAGCCTGCTCCCGTGGCTGTCTTGTTGGCGTGGTGCGCCGTCAGCAGCGCGGCGTAGACCGAAGCAGCAGCCACGTGCGACGGGGAGAACTTGATCATGGAGTGTTCAGGCAGGGTCAGCTCGAGAAGGAACCACGCGAGCGCGTGAACGCGCGTGTCCGCCCCAACGGTAGCCGCCTTGTCAGCACCCGTACCAGCGGCAGCGGCGGCGTTCGCGGCGGCGGTCGCGGCCTTGAGGAATCGCGCGGCGAAGACGTACGACGTGGGGATTGTCAGCTTGAATTGCAGCGTGTTGAGCATATCCTTCTCCATCTTCAACACGTCCTGGCGCGTGTACGCGCTATCGCAGATATACACGAAATCGCCGACCTCAGGAGCCCAGATCTCCTCGTACTTAGAGGCGATCAGCATCGCCGTGATCCCCACCAGCTGCAGGTTACGACGGGGAACCGGCGTCACCGCCAGGTACCTATCGATGACGCTTATAGCGAGGAAAAGCGTCTCCGGCATCAGCTTGAACTTGAGATGAACCTCGATCAGCCAGTCGACGAGAATCGCGCGCATCGTGCCGTTGATGTCGCTCTGACGGTTCATGTAGTCCGGAGCCACCATGCCTTCCGCTTCCGTGCGCCTGTAGAAGTTGTAGATATCCGCGACATAAGTCGTCTCGGCAAGAGGGTTGCTCTTGTCGGCAGCGTCGATGTCCCACCACGCTTCCCTCTTGACGGACGCGGCGGCGACAGCGGCGGCGTTTATCGCGGTGATCGTGGAGAGCACGCTCGCTTCCTCGCTGACAGCCGTCAGCTCGGCGGTCATGGTGTGCACGTGGCGCGGCTCTTCGATGTCCACGTCATTCGGGATCACTTCTTCCACGTCAGGTGAGACGGTGATGACGCTGATGGCGCTGGAGGTCTGAGCGGACTTGGCGGCAGGTTGCGACTTGGGCTGCAATCAAGAAGAACGAGATTGAGGAGCGTCAGATAACGAAGTAACAGACGAAGTACGGTAAGACTGAAGATGGTACATGCGTCAAGTAAAGGCGAAGAGCGGCGACGGAAACTGATCTCAAGTGTCCAAAGCGCTTCGAGAAGTGGTACTCACCACGACAACGGAAGCGCGACCAGGGACCTTGGCGGCGGGAGCAGCGCGTTGGCGGACGGGCTCGGCTTTCTTCCTGCGATACAGAAAACAGAGGGACGCGACGCGTTAAAATCAACGAAACGGAGAACACAATCAACCACATCGCGATGCTGCAGCAGGAAAGAAGAAAAAGGCGACACATTTAATGAAGGAGCGGTGAGGGACTCACTCGAACTTTCCGCCAGCGGCGGCCTTGGAGGCCATGCTGTTGGTGAGCGTGCCGAAAGCCCGTCGCGGTGGAGGGAGGACATGGCCGGATCGAAGCTTCATCGCGCCGAGCTCCGGTGCGATAGCCGCCGCGGCTTTCTTGCTGCCGGCTATCCGTTTCCCATCCATCACGCGGTTCTCGTCGTTAGCTGCGTACTGGGAGGCCATTCTGGTGGCCATGGCTTGAGATAGGTCGGGTGGAAACTCTTTGACTAGGACACACTACAGAAACAGAACAACGAGCCTCTGAGCGGTAGAGCCTGGACCCTCTGAGTGCAAGGTACCGATCTAGATAGAGAAGATACTGGACGTCAAGTATACACCCGTGGTACGGCCAATGCAAGCGATAAAGCGTTTGAGACTCAGCGCGTGTGGATTTAGGAGCACGAGAGTGCACCGCGTGAGAATGCTGGTGTTGAAAGCAGGAAGTGGATGAGGAAGAATGACCTAGGCGATATGTTTTGTAGGTGAAGTGCTTGTGTGCTGTTGGGCAACCAGCAAATGGTGGCAGGATGACAACAAACAGCGCAGGTGCAGTAGTTTCAAGTACGTTGACGAGTGCTTTCGGGGCTGGAGATTTTTCAAAAGCCGTGCCGCGAACAATTTGTGTGGGTCGCCAAATGCGGCTAGGTGGTGCGGCTCGGCTCGCAGGAGAACAATTTCGCTTTGCGCCAAACGGCCGCCCTTTACGGCTGGAGCGTTGGGATTCGGGCAAACGGGAAACTACATTGGCTACGGGAGGAGAGGTGCTTTTGGTACTGTTCATCGCAATGAGTCGCATTGAACCGTCCGATGGCAAACTGGTTTTGGGAAACGTTTGGCATTTGACAAATGGAAGTGGCCTTGGTTCGTAACTGAGCAAAATCTGGGGACGGAGAGTCCGAGTCCCTATTGGCCGTCCGATATGTAATCCAAACTCAATACACAGCCGTAGATGAGAACCTGCTGGCGGAGAAGGACATCGGCACGATGGTGATGAGCGGTTTCTCAGCTTGGAAATGAACGGCCAGCAGGCTATGAGAATAGAGCGGGAAGTTTGAATGTGAGGATTTGAACGGCTCTTCGACAGGCGAAAGCCAAAGCCGTCGCACAACCCCGCCATAATTCGAAATGGCTGTCAGATCAAATCGAAAGCCGAGATTTGAACGTGTTAGATGGCACACTCGAAAATCTTATGGCTGTACACAACCTCCGAAAGCTTATTGAAACCAGCGTAGTTGTACTATGGCAACCTAATTAGAAAGTATTGAAATACGTTTTGAAATATTTAGTTCTGAAAAAAATGGTAGCCCATTTGGGAACGCTTCATGATCATATTTTCAACACGTGTATGTCAGAACTAAAAACCAACATACACTAGGTTGACGCAGGAAGGGTCCATCCAGAAGGAACTGGACCATAGTCCGAGATTATCTCCCGATGGCATGACCAAACCAAGCGAATTGCTTCCGGGGTTCCAATGCCTGCCCCTCGTGGATCATTAGCGGGTCCAAACCTGGAAATGAGGCACAACGGGTGCAAAGACAATTAGTGGACGTCATTTGTACCACCTATATTGTTAGCATCCACAACACACCATCCTGCAACTCATCTGTAGCACACGGTGCATGCCGGGCTTCCAAAAAAACCAGTGTACTTATAATTCATGCCTTACCAGTGATTCTGTGGCGCCCCTGTGGTTCTTGCCCTCAGTCCAACATAGGTGGTCCCGTTCACAGTGTTTGCCAGCACGTGCTGACGTGGACACAAGAAATGGTTGGGGAAAGAAGGATGGATAATAAGTACGATAGGAGAGACACCGATGATTGATGTCAATGCAGAAAAGTGAACCCGAGGAGAAGTAACATAAATGACGGACTGCCTTAGAAAATTTGTAGGAAAGAGCAAGAACTATTGTCTTTTACGAGTTGAGACAGATGGGTCTGTGAACCCGCCGCCTTTGACACCTATTCCTTTCCATGCCAGTTGGTTTTCATTTACGTTGGCCTCGGAACCTGTCAGCCTTCACACCTGTTGACCTTCACTAGTTTTTCCACACCACTTGGTTTTTTCACACCACTTGTTTTTTTCACATCACTTGCTTTTTTCACACCAGTTAGTTTCCATACCTGCAGGAAGAGAGGGTCGTTGGAGACGACCGCAGCAGTGAGATGAGCTGTCATCCTCTCATTGGCCTCCAGCACCAGGTCAATCTCGCCGTCCTCATACTCTGTCACCACCTGTGAATGACAGGGGCGGTGCAGAGAGGAGCAGAGTGAAGAAAATGAGAACGCTCTGCTGCCTGCCTTCCTGATCCTTCCAGCACCAGGCCAATCTCGCTGTCGTCATACTCTGTTACCACTTGACAATGCAGTGCTGCCCACCCGCCTGTTCCAGGCCAGGTTGCTTCCACCTGAAGTCGCTGTCCACACATTAAAGCCCAACCGGAAAACATGAAGTCTAAGCTACATTGATTGTTTCTTATACATACGTACACATACGTGTGCATAGATCTATAATATAATCTCTGCACTCACGCAAAATTCGACATACCTGAATCGGTCCGAACACCTCCTTGGTGGCGATCTCAAAGTTCTCCCGGCTGGCAAGCATGGCAACTGGTGATATCACAGTCAACCTTACAAAAATTTTGAAACCCACCTGAATCGGTCCGAACACCTCCTTGGTGGCGATCTCAAAGTTCTCCCGGCTGGCAAGCATGGCTTTAAGCGGCACAAACACAGCGGTCGGCTCGACAGCACCGTAGCACGAGGGGATGCTGTGCTTCCCCCCCTGCAGCTCCTTCCCTCCGAACTCAAGGCGAGCCCCGGGAATGGAGAGCAGGGCTTTCACGTGGGATAGGAACGCCTCTGTTGTCACCTGGTGGGGGAGAAAGAAGGGGAGAAGAGCGATAGGAGCGTTATGGGGCAGCTCAGAATCCTGAACTCCAGGCGAACCCCGAGGAAGGCAAGCAAGTCGACCTAGAATACAGTATGTCTTGTTGCATTACCCGCACTCATGGTGAGCACATAAAATTTCGTTACAAGCACTCACCGTGAGCACGGGACCAATGGTGAGATCCTGCAGGTTGCGGCGAGCAGCCAATGACCGCAGGCGATCCACCAGGCCAGCTTGCACCCAGTTCTGATGACCGTGGGAGGATAAGGCGGAATAATCACACGAAAAGGGGGGTGGGGGGAGGGTAGATGATGGCACTGACTGCACTACTAGCAGCCAATGATAGCAGGCGATCCATCAGGCCAGCTTGCACCCAGTTCTGAAGGCCATGGAGGGATGGGGGGGATGCGCATGAGAAAGGGGGGAGGGGAGGGGAGAATGGATTGTCTGTATTGACTGCATTCTGACGAGCAGCCAACGATCGCGGGCGATCCATTAGGCATGCTTGCACCCAGTTCTGATGGCCACGGAGGGGTGGCAAGAGGATTCGCAAGAGAAAGGGGAGGAGGGGGGGGGGAGAGGATGTCTCATTGAGCTGTCTTAAAAGAATGACGGGTTTGTACCCAGTTCTGATGATTGAGGGACGTGCACCATAAGGGGTTTTTTTTTAGTCGACTCAAAAGCCAACTTGGAGGAGGTGCACAAAAAGGTGACTTCTTTTTCCCTTGAGTGGTCGTAACAGAATGATGGGAAGAGGGACGTGCAGGAGAGAGGCGATGGGCAAGAAGCGGTTATAACGAGGATACGCAGGTTACCTATAAAGAGGACAGACCCACCTTGTGCACGAAGAGAATCGACTGGGCGGAGCACTTCTGGCCGCTGCAGGCATACGCGTCCTGATCGCACACCCATGCCACATAGTCCAGCTGGTGTTGCAGACAGGCAGAGGACAAACAAGCAGCAGAAGGGGGAACTGAAATTTCTTGGACTTAAACAATTCTGACCGCTGCAGGCGTACGTGGTCTGATCGCACACCCATGCAGCATACTCCAGCGGGGGGTAGTGGGGTGCATGGCAGAGGGTGGTGGGGACAGCGAGCACGGTCAGAGGGTGGAGGGGGACTGCGTGCATGCATACGGTCAGAGGGTGGAGGGGGACTGCGAGCACGGTCAGAGGGTCCAAGCATCTTCCAGCTTTACCTCCCCCTTGAGGTAAGCAAGGCAAGGCACCACGAGCACTGGAACAACGGCACACTACCTGAGGGTGCCAGGCACTGCTCATTCTCACCACCACCACCCACTAGCACACTATCCTATTCACCGAGCTACCCACTCACCCACACACCACCCACGCACCTCCTTCACATCCGGTCCGAGGATCTTCCAGTCGAACCCAGCATCCTCCAGCTTCACCTTGCCCCTCAAATCCTTTGCTAGTATCTCTGCAATTCGAGCACTGCCTGTGAACTGAGTCACACACGGCTGGGCCTGTTGGGAAGGGAAGGGTGACGGGGTGGTGGAGTGACAGCAGAGGGAGGCAGTGATTCAGGGAGAGCATGTGGGGGTACTCCCCCTACCAGCTTTTGAGACGTCTCAAAAGAGCATGTGGGGGTACTCCCCCTACCAGCTTCACCTTGCCCCTCAGGTCCTTGGCTAGAATCTCAGCAACGCGTGCACTCCCTGTGAACTGCGTCACAAACGGCTGGGCCTGTGTGGGGGGGAATGGGACCGTGTGAGAGGTGGGAGAGGGGTGATGGGGTGGTGGCGAGGGGTAACAGACAGTGGGTAAAGAGCAGCGAGACAGTGAGAGCATGTCGAAACCCCCTACCAGCTTCACCTTGCCCCGCAGGTCCTTGGGCCAGAATCTCAGCAATGCGTGCACTGCCTGTGCACTGCGTCATTTTTGAGACGTCTCAAAACTCAGAAATGCGAGCACTGCCTGTGAACTGCGTCACACTCGGCTGGGCCTGGAATAGTAGGGAGGGAGGAGATGGGTAACGGGGTGGTGGAGAAAGGTACGGGACGGTAGAGTTGGGGGCAGAGAAAGGCAGTGAGGCAGGGAGAGCAGCGCAGAACCTCCCCCTCCAGATTCACCTCCCCCCTCAAGTAATTGCCCGTGACCTCTGCTATGCATGCACTGCCTGTGAACTGCTCCACACACGGCTGGGCCTGGAGCTGTCAGGGGGTGGGGGGAGAGGGCTGACAGAGTACGTCACAGTACATAACTGTGATGCACATGTTTTGAGAACATCTCAAAACACTTCTTCAATCACGAGGGGTGGGGGGAGAGGGGTGATAGATTACATCACAGTACATAACTGTGATGCACATGACAGGCTTGTCACAGTCGACGCGCACCACGTCATGTCAGCATGTTCTCCCTGTGTGACCGAACCTGTTGGACTGAAGCCCGGACCTGTGTGACCGAACCTGTTGGACTGAAGCCCGGACCTGTGTGACCGAACCTGTTGGACTGAAGCCCGGACCTGTGTGACCGAACCTGTTGGACTGAAGCCCGGACCTGTGTGACCGAACCTGTTGGACTGAAGCCCGGACCTGTGTGACCGAACCTGTTGGACTGAAGCCCGGACCTGTGTGACCGAACCTGTTGGACTGAAGCCCGGACCTGTGTGACCGAACCTGTTGGACTGAAGCCCGGACCTGTGTGACCGAACCTGCTGGACTGAAGCCCGGACCTGTGTGACCGAACCTGTTGGACTGAAGCCCGGACCTGTGTGACCGAACCTGTTGGACTGAAGCCCGGACCTGTGTGACCGAACCTGTTGGACTGAAGCCCGGACCTGTGTGACCGAACCTGCTGGACTGAAGCCCGGACTTGTGTGACCGAACCTGTTGGACTGAAGCCTGGACCTGTGTGACTGAACCTGTTGGACTGAAGCCCGGACCTGTGTGACCGAACCTGCATACCACTCACCTGCACACGTAGTGTATACGTATCACATCTGCACACGGGCACATACCAGCAGCAGCAGCTGGTGCATGGCGGGCCCGTCACAGTTGATGTAGTCCACACCATGCCTCATGACCAAGCAGTTGTGGTAACGTCTGAGTCGACTCAAAAGTCAGCTGGTGCATGACGGGCCCGTCGCAGTTGATATGGTCCACATCGGCTATATAATGCCGCATGACCAAGCAGTTGTGGTATCCAGGAGCTGAACTGAACCAGCATACCACACCTGCCCACGAGAACATACCTGCAGCAGCAGCTGGTGCATGACTGGCCCGTCACAGTTGATATAGTCCACGTCAGCATGGGGCATGCCGCACGCGTGCAGCAGCCGCAGTGCCTGCTCCATTACCACTGCCACCTGGGAGCAAAGGAAAGCAGGAGGACGGCAGAGGGGAGTGGACAAGAGAGGGGACGGGGGAAAGAGGGGAGTTTCGTGGTGCTTGTAACGTCAGCATGGGGCAAGCCGCATGCATGCAGCAGGCGCAGTGCTTGCCCCATTACCACTGTCACATGGAGAGGAGAGTGGGGAGAAGAGGGAGAAAGAGAGTGGCCATACGGTCCACATGAGGCATGTCACATGCATGTAGCACGAAAGAAGGCATGGAGTTGGCACCGAACTGGAGCATGGGGCATAAAACTGCACAGATTGCTAGCATACCGTACCATACTAGACCACTTTTCACCGCACTGCACCACAGTCCACCTTGGAGTCCACTTTGAGCAGAGGCTTACTCCCCATGTACAGCACAACAAACCACCTTTCACCTCACTGAACCGCACCGCACAACACCACACCATACTGCACCTTGGAGTCCACTTTGAGCAGTGGCTTATTCCACTTGTCCAGCGCCCCTACGAGCTGAGGCATGGAGCATACAACAGCAGAGACACCACATTGCACCACACCACACCACATCGCATCCCTGTTTCACCGCACCGCACCGCAACACACCTTGGAGTCCACTTTGAGCAGCGGCTTATTCCCCATGTAAAGCGCCCCCATGAGCTGAAGCATGGGGATCTCGAGAGGAAAGTTGAACGGTGAGATGATGGTCACCTGCAGCAGGCAGCCATGGGAATGACGGGAATGAATGTATGTAGACACTTCTAGATAAGGTTTAGAATTGCGGTGACTTTTGAGTCGACTCAAAAGTCACCTCTAGATAAGATTTAGAATTGCGGTGAATGTGAGTGGACTCCACAGTGACCCCATAAGCTGCAGCATGGGGATCTCGAGAGGGAATTTGAACGGCGAGATGATGGTCACCTGCAGCAGGCACCCATGGAAGAAGCACATGGGATTTTGGAAAACATTATTGTATCCATAATGTGCAGAACTATATCTCTAGAATCAATTTCTGAACAAATGCCCTTTTTTTTACTAAGGTTAGACAATATATTTCTTAGCACGATGTCTGTAGGCAAGCTGTTATCTGGCACTCACCGGACCGTAGGGCCACCTGTGTCCCGAGCTGGTCTGCCCCGTGTGGTCGCCAGGTATGGCAAATGACCGAGCCAGGAACCGAACCTGGCGAGGACAGGGGAAGGGGTTGGGAAACAAGAAAGAGGAATGAGGGAGCGCGCGATAAGGAGTAAAGAAAGGGGAAGAATATGGCTCTGGACTGGGAAAGAATGAATGCTTGTCGACTGAAAGGCAGTTGGTTATAACCTCCAGTTGGGTCGCGTCCAAACAATGCCCACGCTATGTAATCCCTCACACCTGATCAACCCCCTGCCGCCCACCTGACTTCCTGGTGCCGCCCACCTGACTTCCTGGTGCCGCCCACCTGACCTCCTGCCGCCCACCTGATCACCAGAAAAGTTCTCCAAAAACTTCTGAGTGACTGAGACTTCCGCCCGCGCCTGGAATAAGCTCTTGGGAGAGACCCTCTGGATGAGACGAGCAAAGAAGTCAGAGACCTGGGGAGGGAGGGAGGGGGAGGATGCAACATGCGGAAGATTTGAAGGAGTTTTTCTCCATCAGGGAAGGAGTCGCCTGGAAGAGGGTCTTGGGAGAGACCCTCTGGATGAGACGAGCAAAGAAGTCAGAAACCTGGGGAGGGAGGGAGGGGAAGAGGGCAAAGGAAAATGAGGAACCTGGGGAGGTTGAAAGGGTTTGTCTCCATCAGGGAATCGCCTGGGCAAGGCTCTTGGGAAACGCCCTCTGGATGAGCGGAGCGAAAAAGTCAGGGACCTGAAAAAGAAGGGGAAAGGGATGAGAGATGGGAGACGAGGAATTTAAGAAATTTGAGAGGGTTGATTTCCCATCAAAACGACTCCCGCTGAGACGAGCGACAACTCCAAATCACTAGCACAAATTAATGAGACGCGTTACATCTCAACTTCAGATCGCCTGCATCTCACCTCGGGCTTCTTGAGGGCGTTGGCAGCAGCAGCAGAGACAGAGCCGTACAGAAGGTACCTGGGAGAACAGCGAGTGTATGATGGGGCAAATGTGTGGAGGAGAACAAGGGTTGATGAGAAGAGGAGGCAAGGAGATAGATACCTGTGGTGGGAGAATATGGAACAAGAACAAGAAGAAACACAGGATGGCATAAAGGCACAAAGAATCTACTTGGAGTAGCTTCTGATTGAGTGGGTCCACCTGCTTTCATTCTTACTTTGACTCTCCTGTGTAAAAGTGGGACTACTTTCATGCTTACCTGCTTGGGTTCTTGAATGGGTTGTGCAAACCGGACTTGGGGCAGCTAGAAAGACTCTCCACGAATGGCTGTGGGGTAATACGGAGATGAAAGAAAGGTATTGGGCAGAAAAAAGAACAGTGAGATTGACAACCAGATCTGAAGCAGTGGGTGCGAGAGGTTGTTGGCAAATGGGTGAGTGGGAGAACCAGAGAATGAGTGTTGTATCCGACGTAAATCATACATTATTTCTCATTTTAATCTCTGGAAAAGAAGTCCTGTCCTCTCTATCTATCAGACTCACACGCACTCATGAATAGACTCACACGCACTCATGAATAGACTCACACGCACTCATGAATAGACTCACACGCACTCATGAATAGACTCACACGCACTCATGAATAGACTCACACGCACTCATGAATAGACTCACACGCACTCATGAATAGACTCACACGCACTCATGAATAGACTCACAGACATGCACATCCTCACTCATTCCTCACCTGAATTGCATGCGCCTGTCCATTGGGCACCATGTCCTTCTCATCACAGTCACTCACTCACACACTCACACACTCACACACACACACACACACACTCTCTCTCTCTCTCTCTCTCTCACACACACACACAGACTCTCTCTCTCTCTCTCTCACACACACACACACACACACACACACACTCCCACTCAACAGAAAGTCACACAAATGCACACCAACTCTCACATCCCCTCACCTGAATACAAACTCACACCAATGAACACCCACTCTCACACCCTCTCACCTGAATCTTATGCGCCTGTGCATCTGGCACGAAAAACATAACCTTCCTCATATTCGCACTCTCACATCCCCACTCTCACCTGAATCTCATGCGCCTGTGCATCTGGCACAGAAATCATGTCCTTTTCAACACACTCAATCACACTCATACACACTCCCGTGTAAACTCTCACACATGCAAAACCACACTAACACCCCCTCTCACCTGAATCTTATGCGCCTGGGTATCAGGCACAAAATCATGTCCTTCCTATTCACACTCACACCCTCCATGCTTAAACCCACATACTCGCACACCCACACTCACCGCTCACATCCCCCTCACACCTGAATCTCGTGCGCCTTGTGCGTCGGGTACCGAAATCATGTCCTTCCCGTTCAACGGATCAATCACCAATGCACTCCTCTCACTGCC
>CANXME010000199.1:0-115000 GCA_948144175.1 Closterium sp. NIES-65 | reverse complement strand
GTCCACGTCCATGTCCACGTCCACGTCCACGTCCACGTCCATGTCTACGTCAATCTCCACGTCCACGTCCACGTCCACGTCCACGTCCACGTCCAGGTCCACGTCGTCCACGTCCACGTCCACGTCCACGTCCACGTTCACGTCCACGTCCACGTCCACGTCCACGACAATGTCCACGTCCACGTCCACGTCCATGTCGTCCACGTCCACGTCCATGTCCACGTCCATGTCCACGTCCATGTCCACGTCCACGTCGACGTCTATGTCCACGTCCATATCCACCTCCATTTCCACGTCCACGTCCACGTCCATGTCCACGTCCACGTCCAGGTCCACGTCCATGTCCACGTCCACGTCGCCGACCACTTCGTCCACGTCGACGTCCACGACCACATCCACGTCCACGTCCACGTCCACGTCCACGTCCAAGACAATGTCCACGTCCACGACAATGTCCACGTCCACGGCCACGTCCTTATCCACGTCTAAATCCACGTCCTCGTCCATGTCCAGGTCCACGTCCATATCCACGTCCACATCCACGTCCACGTCCAGGTCCACGTTTGCGTCCACGTCCACGTGCATGTCCACGTCCACGTCCACGTCCACGTCCATGTCCTCATCCACGTCCACGTCCACGTACATGTCCACGTCCACGTCCACGTCCATGTCCACGTCCACGTACACGTCCACGTCTACGTCCACGTCTATGTCCACGTCCACGTCCACGTCCACGTCCCAGCCACGTTCACTTCCACGTCCACGTACACGTCCACTTCCACGTCTACGTCCATGACCACGTCCACGTCCACGTCCACGTCCATGTCCATGTCCACGTCCACGTCCACGTCTATGTCGACGTCCACGTCCACGTCCACGTCCATGTCCATGTCCACGTCCATGTCCACATCCACGTCCGCGTCCATGTCCACGTCCACGTCCACGTCCACGTCCATGTCCACGTCCACGTCCACTTCCACGTCCATGTCCACGTCCACGTCCACGTCCATGTCTACGACCACGTCCACGTCCACGTCCACGTCCACGTCCATGTCCACGTCCATGTCCACGTCCACGTCCACGTCCACGTTCACGTCCACGTCAACGTCCATGTCGACGTCCACGTCCACGTCCCTGTCCACGTCCACGTCCATGTCCATGTCCACGTCCATGTCCATGACCACGTCCACGTCCACGTCCACGTCCACGTCCATGTCCACGTCCACGTCGACGTCGACGTCCACGTCCACGTCCACGTCCCTTTCCACGTCCACGTCCATGTCCACGTCCACGTCCATGTTCACGTCCACGTCCACGTCCACCTCCCTTTCCACGTCCACATCCATGTCCACGTCCACGTCTATGTCCACGTCCACGTCCATGTCCACGTCCACGTCCACGTCCACGTCCATGTCTACGTCAATCTCCACGTCCACGTCCACGTCCACGTCCACGTCCACGTCCAGGTCCACGTCGTCCACGTCCACGTCCACGTCCACGTCCACGTTCACGTCCACGTCCACGTCCACGTCCACGACAATGTCCACGTCCACGTCCACGTCCATGTCGTCCACGTCCACGTCCATGTCCACGTCCATGTCCACGTCCATGTCCACGTCCACGTCGACGTCTATGTCCACGTCCATATCCACCTCCATTTCCACGTCCACGTCCACGTCCATGTCCACGTCCACGTCCAGGTCCACGTCCATGTCCACGTCCACGTCGCCGACCACTTCGTCCACGTCGACGTCCACGACCACATCCACGTCCACGTCCACGTCCACGTCCACGTCCAAGACAATGTCCACGTCCACGACAATGTCCACGTCCACGGCCACGTCCTTATCCACGTCTAAATCCACGTCCTCGTCCATGTCCAGGTCCACGTCCATATCCACGTCCACATCCACGTCCACGTCCAGGTCCACGTTTGCGTCCACGTCCACGTGCATGTCCACGTCCACGTCCACGTCCACGTCCATGTCCTCATCCACGTCCACGTCCACGTACATGTCCACGTCCACGTCCACGTCCATGTCCACGTCCACGTACACGTCCACGTCTACGTCCACGTCTATGTCCACGTCCACGTCCACGTCCACGTCCCAGCCACGTTCACTTCCACGTCCACGTACACGTCCACTTCCACGTCTACGTCCATGACCACGTCCACGTCCACGTCCACGTCCACGTCCATGTCCATGTCCACGTCCACGTCCACGTCTATGTCGACGTCCACGTCCACGTCCACGTCCATGTCCATGTCCACGTCCATGTCCACATCCACGTCCGCGTCCATGTCCACGTCCACGTCCACGTCCACGTCCATGTCCACGTCCACGTCCACTTCCACGTCCATGTCCACGTCCACGTCCACGTCCATGTCTACGACCACGTCCACGTCCACGTCCACGTCCACGTCCATGTCCACGTCCATGTCCACGTCCACGTCCACGTCCACGTTCACGTCCACGTCAACGTCCATGTCGACGTCCACGTCCACGTCCCTGTCCACGTCCACGTCCATGTCCATGTCCACGTCCATGTCCATGACCACGTCCACGTCCACGTCCACGTCCACGTCCATGTCCACGTCCACGTCGACGTCGACGTCCACGTCCACGTCCACGTCCCTTTCCACGTCCACGTCCATGTCCACGTCCACGTCCATGTTCACGTCCACGTCCACGTCCACCTCCCTTTCCACGTCCACGTCCATGTCCACGTCCACATCCATGTCCACGTCCACGTCCACCTCCACATCCACATCCAAGACCATGTCCACGTCCACGTCCACGTCCACGTCTATGTCCACGTCCACGTCCACGTCCACGTCCACGTCCATGTCCATGTCCACGTCCACGTCCACGTCCACGTCCCAGCGACGTCCACATCCACGTCCATGTCCACGTCCCAGCCACGTCCACTTCCACGTCCACGTACATGTCCACTTCCACGTCTACGTCCATGTCCACGTCCACGTCCATATCCACGTCTAAATCCACGTCCTCGTCCATGTCCAGGTCCACGTCCACATCCACGTCCACATCCACGTCCACGTCCAGGTCCACGTCCGCGTCCACGTCCACGTGCATGTCCACGTCCACGTCCACGTCCACGTCCACGTCCACGTCCATGTCCACGTCCACGTCCACGTCGACGTCCACGTCCACGTCCACGTCCCTTTCCACGTCCACGTCCATGTCCACGTCCACGTCCATGTTCACGTCCACGTCCACGTCCACCTCCCTTTCCACGTCCACGTCCATGTCCACGTCCACATCCATGTCCACGTCCACATCCACCTCCACGTCCACATCCAAGACCATGTCCACGTCCACGTCCACGTCCACGTCTATGTCCACGTCCACGTCCACGTCCACGTCCACGTCCATGTCCACATCCACGTCCACGTCCACGTCCGCGTCCCAGCCACGTCCACATCCACGTCCATGTCCACGTCCCAGACACGTCCACTTCCACGTCCACGTACATGTCCACTTCCACGTCTACGTCCATGTCCACGTCCACATCCATGTCCACGTCCACTTCCACGTCCACGTACATGTCCACTTCCACGTCTACGTCCATGTCCACGTCCACGTCCACGTCCACGTCCACGTCCACGTCCATCTCCATGTCCACGTCCACGTCCACTTCCACATCCATGTCCACGTCCATGTCCATGTCCGCGTCCACGTCCACGTCCATGTCCACGTCCACGTCCACGTCCATGTCCACGTCCACGTCCACGTCCACGTCCACGTCCATGTCCACGTCCACGTCCATGTCGACGACCACGTCCACGTCCACGTCCACGTCCATGTGCACGTCCATGTCCACGTCCACGTCCACGTCTACGTTCACGGCCACGTCCATGTCCACGTCCACGTCCACGTCCCTGTCCACGTCCACGTCCATGTCCACCTCCACGTCCATGTCCACGTCCACGTCCACGTCCACGTCCACGTCCATGTCCACGTCCACGTCCACGTCCACGTCCATGTCCACGTCCAAGTCCTCCACGTCCACGTCCACGTCCATGTCCACGTTCACGTCCACGTCCACGTCCAAGTCCATGTCCACGTCCACGTCCACGTCCATGTCCCCACGTCCACGTCCACGTCCACGTCCATGTCCACGTCCACGTCCACGTCCATGTCCACGTTCACGTCCATGTCCACGTCCACGTCCATGTCCACGTCCACGTCCACGTCCACGTCCATGTCCACGTCCACGTCTATGTCCACGTCCACATCCACGTCCACGTCCATGTCCACGTCCACGTCCACGTCCAGGTCCACGTCGTCCACGTCCACGTCCACGTTCACGTCCACGTCCACGTCCACGTCCACAACAATGTCCACGTCCACGTCCACGTCCACGTCCATGTCGTCCATGTCCACGTCCACGTCCTCGTCCACGTCCATGTCCACGTCCAAGTCCACATCCACGTCCACGTCTATGTCCACGTCCACATCCACCTCCATGTCCACGTGCACGTCCACATCCATGTCCACGTCCACGTCCAGGTCCGCGTCCATGTCCACGTCCACGTCCACGACCACTTCGTCCACGTCGACGTCCACGACCACGTCCACGTCCACGTCCATGTCCACGTCCAAGGCAATGTCCAGGTCCACGACAATGTCCACGTCCTCGTCCATGTCCACGTCTATGTCCATGTCCACGTCCATGTCCAGGTCCACGTCCACGTCCAGGTCAACGTCCACGTCCACGTCCACGTCCACGTCCACGTCCACGTGCAGGTCCACGTCGACGTCCACGTCCACGTCCACGTCCATGTCCACGTCCACATCCACGTCCACGTCCACGTCCATGTCCACGTCCACGTCCACGTCCATGTCCACGTCCATGTCCACGTCCACGTCCACGTCTATGTCCACGTCCACGTCCACGTCCCAGCCACATCCACTTCCACGTCCACGTTCACGTCTACGTCTACATCCATGTCCACGTCCACGTCCACGTCCACGTCCATGTCCACGTCCACGTCCACGTCCATGTCCACGTCCATGTCCACGTCCACATCCACGTCCACGTCTACGTCCACGTCTATGTCCACGTCCACGTCCACGTCCATGTCCCAGCCACGTCCACTTCCACGTCCACGTCCACGTCCACATCCACGTCTACGTCCATGTCCACGTCCACGTCCACGTCCATGTCCACGTCCACGTCCACGTCCACGTCCACGTCCATTGCAGTCCACGTCCACGTCCACGTCCCTGTCCACGTCCCATCCATGTCCACGTCCACGTCCATGTCCACGTCCATGTCCACGTCCATATCCACGTCCACGTCCACGTCCACGTCCATGTCCACGTCCACGTCCACGTTCACGTCCATGTCCACGTCCACGTCCACGTCCACGACCACGTCCACGTCCACGTCCACGTCCACGTCCACGTCCATGTCCATGTCGACGTCCACGTCCACGTCCCTGTCTACGTCCACGTCCATGTCCACATCCACGTCCATGTCCACGTCCATGTCCACGTCCATATCCACCTCCACGTCCACGTCCACGTCCACGTCCATGTCCACGTCCACGTCCACGTCCATGTCCACGTCCATGTCCACGTCCACGTCCACGTCCACGTCCACGTCCATGTCCATTGCACACGCTATGCCCTTGTTCTTGCTATTTTGCACACGCTATGCCCTTGTTCTTGCTATTTTGCACACGGTAGACCCTTGTTCTTGCAATGTTGTACACGCTATGCCCTTGTTCTTGCAATTTTGCACACGCTAGGCCATTGTTCTTGCTATTTTGCAGACGCTAGACCCTTGTTCTTGCAATTTTGTACACGCTAGGCCCTTGTTCTTGCTATTTTGCACACGCAAGACCCTTGTTCTTGCAATTTTGCACACGCTAGACCCTTGTTCTTGCAATTTTGCACACGCTAGGCCCTTGTTCTTGCTATTTTGCACACGCAAGACCCTTGTTCTTGCAATTTTGCACACGCTATGCCCTTGTTCTTGCTATTTTGCACACGCTAGACCCTTGTTCTTGCAATTTTGCACACGCTAGGCCCTTGTTCTTGCTATTTTGCACACGCTAGGCCCTTGTTTTTGCAATTTTGCACATGCTCGGCTCTTGTTCTTGCTATTTTGCACACGCTAGGCCCTTGTTCTTGCAATTTTGCACATGCTAGGCCCTTGTTCTTGCAAGTTTGCACACGCTAGGCCCTTGTTCTTGCTATTTTGCACACGATAGACCCTTGTTCTTGCAGTTTTGCTCAAGCTATGCCTTTGTTCTTGCTATTTTGCACACGCTAGACCCTTGTTCTTGCAATTTTGCACACACTAGGCCCTTGTTCTTGCAATTTTGCACACGCTAGGCCCTTGTTGTTGCAATTTTGCACACGCTAGGCCCTTGTTCTTGCAATTTTGCACGCTAGGCCCTTGTTCTTGCAAATTTTCACGCTAGGCCCTTGTTCTTGCAATTTTGCACACGCTAGGCCCTTGTTCTTGCAATCTGCACACGCTAGGCCCTTGTTCTTGCTATTTTGCACACGCTAGACCCTTGTTCTTGCAATGCTGCACACGCTATGCCCTTGTTCTTGCTATTTTACACACGCTAGACCCTTGTTCTTGCAATTTTGCACACGCTAGGCCCTTGTTCTTGAAATTTTGTACACGCTAGGCCCTTGTTCTTGCAATTTTGCACACGCTAGACCCTTGTTCTTGCAATTTTGCACACGCTATGCCCTTGTTCTTGCTATTTTGCACACGCTAGACCCTTGTTCTTACTATTTTGTACACGCTATGCCCTTGTTCTTGCAATTTTGCGCACGCTAGGCCCTTGTTCTTGCTATTTTGCACACGCTTGACCCTTGTTCTTGCAATTTTGCACACACTAGGCCCTTGTTCTTGCAATTTTGTACACGCTAGGCCCTTGTTCTTACTATTTTGCACACGCTAGACCCTTGTTCTTGCAATTTTGCACACGCTAGGTCCTTGTTCTTGCTATTTTCCACACGCTAGGCCCTTGTTCTTGCAATATTGCACACGTTAGGCCCTTGTTCTTGCAGGTTTGCACACGCTAGGCCCTTTTTCTTGCTATTTTGCACATGCTAGACCCTTGTTCTTGCAATTTTGCACAAGCTATGCCTTTGTTTTTGCTATTTTGCATTCGCTAGACCCTTGTTCTTGCAATTTTGCACACACTAGGCCCTTGTTCTTGCAATTTTGCACACGCTAGGCCCTTGTTGTTGCAATTTTGCACACGCTAGGCCCTTGTTCTTGCAATTTTGCACGCTAGGCCCTTGTTCTTGCAATTTTGTACGCTAGGTTCTTGTTCTTGCAATTTTGCACACGCTAGGCCCTTGTTCTTGCAATTTTGCACACGCTAGGCCCTTGTTCTTGCTATTTTGCACACGCTAGACGCTTGTTCTTGCAATGTTGCACACGCTATGCCCTTGTTCTTGCAATGTTGCACACGCTATGCCCTTGTTCTTGCAATTTTGCACACACTAGGCCCTTCTTCTTGCAATTGTGCACACGCTATGCCCTTGTTCTTGCAATTTTGCACACGCTAGGCCCTTGTTCTTACTATTTTGCACACGCTATACCCTTGTTCTTGCAATTTTGCACACGCTAGGCCCTTGTTCTTGCAATTTTGTACACGCTAGGCCCTTGTTCTTGCTATTTTGCACATGCTAGACCCTTGTTCTTGCAATTTTGCAAGAGCTATGCCTTTGTTTTTGCTATTTTGCATTCGCTAGACCCTTGTTCTTGCAATTTTGCACACACTAGGCCCTTGTTCTTGCAATTTTGCACACGCTAGGCCCTTGTTGTTGCAATTTTGCACACGCTAGGCCCTTGTTCTTGCAATTTTGCACGCTAGGCCCTTGTTCATGCAATTTTGTACTCTAGGCCCTTGTTCTTGCAATTTTGTACTCTAGGCCCTTGTTCTTGCAATTTTGCACACGCTAGG
The DNA here is from genome assembly GCA_948144175.1 of Closterium sp. NIES-65. NCBI lineage: Eukaryota > Viridiplantae > Streptophyta > Zygnematophyceae > Desmidiales > Closteriaceae > Closterium > Closterium sp. NIES-65. The sequence continues at coordinate 107,034 of CANXME010000199.1, read as the reverse complement.
CCCTTGTTCTTGCAATCTGCACACGCTAGGCCCTTGTTCTTGCTATTTTGCACACGCTAGACCCTTGTTCTTGCAATGCTGCACACGCTATGCCCTTGTTCTTGCTATTTTACACACGCTAGACCCTTGTTCTTGCAATTTTGCACACGCTAGGCCCTTGTTCTTGAAATTTTGTACACGCTAGGCCCTTGTTCTTGCAATTTTGCACACGCTAGACCCTTGTTCTTGCATTTTTGCACACGCTATGCCCTTGTTCTTGCTATTTTGCACACGCTAGACCCTTGTTCTTACTATTTTGTACACGCTATGCCCTTGTTCTTGCAATTTTGCGCACGCTAGGCCCTTGTTCTTGCTATTTTGCACACGCTCGACCCTTGTTCTTGCAATTTTGCACACGCTAGGCCCTTGTTCTTGCAATTTTGTACACGCTAGGCCCTTGTTCTTACTATTTTGCACACGCTAGACCCTTGTTCTTGCAATTTTGCACATGCTAGGTCCTTGTTCTTGCTATTTTCCACACGCTAGGCCCTTGTTCTTGCAATATTGCACACGTTAGGCCCTTGTTCTTGCAAGTTTGCACACGCTAGGCCCTTTTTCTTGCTATTTTGCACATGCTAGACCCTTGTTCTTGCAATTTTGCACAAGCTATGCCTTTGTTTTTGCTATTTTGCATTCGCTAGACCCTTGTTCTTGCAATTTTGCACACACTAGGCCCTTGTTCTTGCAATTTTGCACACGCTAGGCCCTTGTTGTTGCAATTTTGCACACGCTAGGCCCTTGTTCTTGCAATTTTGCACGCTAGGCCATTGTTCTTGCAATTTTGTACGCTAGGCCCCTGTTCTTGCAATTTTGCACACGCTAGGCCCTTGTTCTTGCAATTTTGCACACGCTAGGCCCTTGTTCTTGCTATTTTGCACACGCTAGACGCTTGTTCTTGCAATGTTGCACACGCTATGCCCTTGTTCTTGCAATGTTGCACACGCTATGCCCTTGTTCTTGCAATTTTGGACACACTAGGCCCTTCTTCTTGCAATTGTGCACACGCTATGCCCTTGTTCTTGCAATTTTGCACACGCTAGGCCCTTGTTCTTGCTATTTTGCACACGCTATACCCTTGTTCTTGCAATTTTGCACACGCTAGGCCCTTGTTCTTGCAATTTTGTACACGCTAGGCCCTTGTTCTTGCTATTTTGCACATGCTAGACCCTTGTTCTTGCAATTTTGCAAAAGCTATGCCTTTGTTTTTGCTATTTTGCATTCGCTAGACCCTTGTTCTTGCAATTTTGCACACACTAGGCCCTTGTTCTTGCAATTTTGCACACGCTAGGCCCTTGTTGTTGCAATTTTGCACACGCTAGGCCCTTGTTCTTGCAATTTTGCACACGCTAGTCCCTTGTTCATGCATTTTTGTACTCTAGGCCCTTGTTCTTGCAATTTTGCACACGCTAGTCCCTTGTTCTTGCAATTTTGCACACGCTAGGCCCTTGTTCTTGCTATTTTGCACACGCTAGACGCTTGTTCTTGCAATGTTGCACACGCTATGCCCTTGCTCTTGCAAGTTTGCACACGCTAGGCCCTTGTTCTTGCTATTTTGCACACGCTAGACCCTTGTTCTTGCAATTTTGCACAAGCTATGCCTTTGTTCTTGCTATTTTGCACACGCTAGACACTTCTTCTTGCAATTTTGCACACACTAGGCCCTTGTTCTTGCAATTTTGCACATGCTAGGCCCTTGTTGTTGCAATTTTGAACGCTAGGCCCTTGTTCTTGCAATTTTTCACATGCTAGGGCCTTGTTCTTGCTATTTTCCACACGCTAGACCCTTGTTCTTGCAATTTTGCACACGCTATGCCCTTGTTCTTGCTATTTTGCACACGCTAGGCCCTTGTTCTTGCTATTTTGCACACGCTATACCCTTGTTCTTGCAATTTTGCACACGCTAGGCCCTTGTTCTTGCAATTTTGTACACGCTAGGCCCTTGTTCTTGCTATTTTGCACATGCTAGACCCTTGTTCTTGCAATTTTGCAAAAGCTATGCCTTTGTTTTTGCTATTTTGCATTCGCTAGACCCTTGTTCTTGCAATTTTGCACACACTAGGCCCTTGTTCTTGCAATTTTGCACACGCTAGGCCCTTGTTGTTGCAATTTTGCACACGCTAGGCCCTTGTTCTTGCAATTTTGCATGCTAGGCCCTTGTTCATGCATTTTTGTACTCTAGGCCCTTGTTCTTGCAATTTTGCACACGCTAGTCCCTTGTTCTTGCAATTTTGCACACGCTAGGCCCTTGTTCTTGCTATTTTGCACACGCTAGACGCTTGTTCTTGCAATGTTGCACACGCTATGCCCTTGCTCTTGCAAGTTTGCACACGCTAGGCCCTTGTTCTTGCTATTTTGCACACGCTAGACCCTTGTTCTTGCAATTTTGCACAAGCTATGCCTTTGTTCTTGCTATTTTGCACACGCTAGACACTTCTTCTTGCAATTTTGCACACACTAGGCCCTTGTTCTTGCAATTTTGCACATGCTAGGCCCTTGTTGTTGCAATTTTGAACGCTAGGCCCTTGTTCTTGCAATTTTTCACATGCTAGGGCCTTGTTCTTGCTATTTTCCACACGCTAGACCCTTGTTCTTGCAATTTTGCACACGCTATGCCCTTGTTCTTGCTATTTTGCACACGCTAGGCCCTTGTCCTTGCAATTTTGCACAGGCTAGGCCCTTGTTCTTGCAATTTTGCACACGCTAGGCCCTTCTTCTTGCTATTTTGCACACGCTAGCCCCTTTTTCTTGCTATTTTGCACAGGCTAGACCCTTGTTCTTGCAATTTCGCACATGCTAGGCCCTTGTTCTTGCAATTTTGCACACGTTAGGCCCTTGTTCTTCCAATTTTGCACACGGTAGGCCCTTGTTCTTGAAATTTTGCACACGCTATGCCCTTGTTCTTGCTATTTTGCACACGCTAGACCCTTATTCTTGCAATTTTGCACACGCTAGGCCCTTAAATCTTTCAATTTTGCACACGCTAGGCCCTTGTTCTTGCTATTTTGCACACGCTAGTCCCTTTTTCTTGCTATTTTGCACACGCTAGACCCTTGTTCTTGCAATTTGGCACACGCTAGGCCCTTGTTTTTGCTATTTTGCACACGCTAGGCCCTTGTTCTTGCAATTTTGAACATGCTAGGCCCTTGTTCTTGAATTTTTTCACACGCTAGGCCCTTGTTCTTGCAATTTTGCACACGCTAGGGCCTTGTTCTTGCTATTTTGCACACGCTTAACCCTTGTTCTTTCAATTATGCACACGCTAAGCCCTTGTTCTTGCAATTTTGCACACGCTAGGCCCTTGTTCTTGCAATTTCGCACACGCTAGGCTCTTGTTCTTGCAATTTTGCACACACTAGACCAGGCAAGATCCTGGACCAAGCAAGCTCATGGACCAAGCAAGCTCCTGGACCAGGCACGCTCCTGGACCAGGCAAACTCCTGGACAAGGTAAGCTCTTGGACCTGGCACGCTCCTGGACCAGGCAAGCTCTTGGAACACGCAAGCTCCTAAACCACGCAAGCTCTTGGACCAGGCAAGTTCGTAGACCATGCAAGCTCGTGGACCAAGCAACCTCTTGGATCAGGCAAGCTCCTAGACCTGGCAAGATCCTAGACCAGGCACCTAGACTAGGCAAGCTCGTGGACCAGGCACTCTCCTGGACTAGGCAAGATCCTGGACCAAGCAAGCTCATGGACCAAGCTAGCTCCTGGACTAGGCACGCTCCTGGACCAGGAAAACTCCTGGACAAGGTAAGCTCGTGGACCTGGCACGCTCCTGGACCAGGCAAGCTCCTGGAAAAGGCAAGCTCCTAAACCACGCAAGCTCTTGGACCAAGCAAGCTCGTAGACCATGCAAGCTCGTGGACCAAGCAACATCCTGGATCCGGCAAGCTCCTAGACCAGGCAAGATCCTGGACCAGGCAAGCTCCTGGACCAGGCAAGCTCGTGGACCAGGCACGCTCCTGGACCACGCAAGCTCTTGGACCAGGCACACTCCTGGACCACGCAAGCTCTCGGACCATGCAGACTTTTGGACCAAGCAAGCTCCTGGATCGGGCAAGCTCCTGGACCAGGCAAGCTCCTGGACCAGGCAAGCTCCCGGACCAGGCAAGCTCATGGAATAGGCAAGCTCTTGGACCAAGCAAGCTCTTGGACCACATAAGCTCCTGGACCACGCACGCTCAAGGACCAGGCACGCTCTTGAACTAGGCAAGCTCTTTGACCAGGAAGGCTCGTGGACGAGGCAAGCTTCTGGACCAAGCAAGCTCCTGGACCAAGCAAGCACCTGGACCAAGCATGCTCGTGGACCAGGCACGCTCCTGGATCGGGCAAGCTCTTGGACCAGGCAGGCTCGTGGACCAGGCAAGCTCCTGGACTAGGCAAGCTCGTGGACCAAGCAAGCTCCTGGACCAAGCAAGCTCCTGGACCAGGCAAGCTCCAGGACCAGGCAAGCTTCTGGACCAGGCACACTACCGAACCAGGCAAGCTCCTGGACCAAGCAAGCTCCTGGACCACGCAAGCTCTTAAACCAGGCACGCTCCTGGACCAGGCAAGCTCTTGGACCAGGCCGGCTTCTAGACCAAGCAAGCTCCTTGACCTGGCAAGCTCCTGTACCACGCAAGCTTTTGGACCAGGCAAGCTCCGGGACCAGGCAATCTCTTGGACCGGGCAAGCTCCTGGACCAGGGAAGCTCCTGGAGCACGCAATCTCATGGACCGGGCACACTCCTGGACCAAGCAAGCTCCTAGACCGGGCAAGCTCCAGGACCAGGCAAGCTCCTGGACCTTGCAAGCTCCTAGACTTGGCAAGCTCCTGGACCAGGCACGCTCCTAGACTAGGCAAGCTCCTAGACTAGGCAAGCTCCGTCGACCTGGCGACCTCCTGGACCAGGCAAACTCGTGGACCAGGCACGCTCAAGGACCAACAAGCTCCTGGACCAGGCAAGCTCCTGGACCAGAAACGCTCCTGGAACAGGAAAGCTCCTGGACCAGGCAAGCTCCTGGACCAAGCAAGCTCCTGGAAAAGGCACGCTCCTGGACCAGGCAAGATCCTAGACCAGGGAAGCTCTTGGATGAGCCAAGCTCCTTGACCAAGCAAGCTTTTGGACAAGGCACGCTCTTGGACCAGGCAAGCTCCTGGACCAAGCAAGCTCCAGGACCACGCAAGCTCTTGGACCAAGCACGCTCCTGGACCAGGCAAGCTCTTGGACCAGGTAGGCTTCTGGACCAGGCAAGCTCCTGGACCGGGCAAGCTTGTGGACAAGGCAAGCTCCTGGACCAGGCAAACTCATGGACCAGGCACGCTCTTAGACCAGGCAAGATCCTGGACAAGGCAAGCTCATGGACCAGGCAAGCTCTTGGACCAGGAACGCTCCTGGACCAGGCACGCTCCTGTATCAGGCAAGCTCCTAGACCACGCAAGGTCGTGGACCAGGCAAACTCCTGGACAAGGCAAGCTCCTGGACTAGGCACGCTCCTGGACGAGGCAAGCTCCTGGACCAGGCAAGCTCCTAAACCACGCAAGCTCGTGGACCAGGCAAGCTCGTGGATCAGGCAAGCTTGTGGACCAGGCAAGCTCCTGGACCAGGCAAGCTCGTGGACCACGCACGCTCCTAGACCACGCAAGCTCCTGGACCACGCAAGCTCTTGGACCAGGCACGCTCCTGGACCAGGCAAGCTCTTGGACCAGGCAGGCTTCTGGACCAGGCAAGCTCCTGGACTAGGCAAGCTCCTGGACCAGGCAAGCTCTTGGACCAGGCAAGCTCTTCGACCAGGCAAGCTCGTGGACCGGGTACGTTCTTGGACCAAGCAAGCTCCTAGACCAGGCAAGCTTCTGGACCAGGCAAGCTCCTGGACTTGGCAAGCTCCTGGACCAGGCCCGCTCCTGGACAAGGCAAGCTCCTAGACTAGGCAAGCTCCTCGACCAGGCAAGCTCCTGGACTTGGCAAACTCGTGGACCATGCACGCTCAAGGACCAGGCAAGCTCCTGGACAAGGCAAGCTCCTGGACCAGGCACGCTTCTGGAACAAGAAAGCTCCTGGACCGGGCAAGCTCTTGGACCAGGCACGCTCCTAGACCAGGCAAGATCCTAGACCGAGCAAGGTCCTGGACCAGGCAAGCTTCTGGACCACGCAAAGTCGTGGACCAGGCATACTCCTAGACCAAGCAAACTCCTGGACCAGGCAAGCTCGTGGACCAGGCAAGCTCATGGACCAGGCAAGCTCGTGGACCAGACAAGCTCCTAGACCAGGCAAGCTCTTGGACCAGGCAAGCTCCTTGACCAGGCAAGCTCGTGGACCAAGCAAGCTCCCGGACCAGGCAAGCTCGTGGATCAGGCAAGCTCGTGGACCAGGCAAGCTCCTGGACAGTGCAAGCTCATGGACCAGGCAAGCTCGTGGACCAGGCAAGCTCCTGGACCAGGCAAGCTCCTGGACGAAGCAAGCTCGTGGACCAGGCAAGCTCGTGGACCAGGCACGCTCCTGGACCGGGCAAGCTCCTAGACCAGGCAAGCTCCTGGAACACGCAAGCTTTTGGACCACGCAAGCTCTTGGACCAGGCAAGCTCTTAGAGCAGGCAAGCCCCTGGACCAAGCAAGCTCCTAGACCAGGCAAGCTCCTGGACCAGGCAAGCTCCTGGACCGGGCAAGCTCCTAGACCACGCAAGCTCCTGGACCAGGCAAGCTCTTGGAACAAGCACGCTCGTGGACTAGGCACGCTCTAGGACCAGGCAAGCTCTTGGACCAGGCAGGCTTGTGGACCAGGCAAGCTCCTGGACCAAGCAAGGTTCTGGACCAGGCAAAGTCGTGGACCAGGCATACTCCTGGACCAGGCAAGCTCCTCGACCAGGCAAGCTCCTCGACTAGGCAAGCTCCTGGACTAGGCAAGCTCCTGGACCAAGCAAGCTCCTGGAATAGGCAAGCTTCTGGACCAAGCAAGCTCATGGACCACGCAAGCTCCTGGACGAGGCACGCTTGTGGACCAGACACGCTCCTGGACCAGCCAAGCTCTTGGACCAGGCAGGCTCATGGACCAGGCACGCTCCTGGACCAGGCAAGCTAATAGACCAGGCAAGCTCCTGGACCAGGCACGCTCCTGGACCGGGCACGCTCTTGGACCAGGCAAGCTCCTAGACGAGGCAAGCTCCAGGACCACGCAAGCTCTTGGACCAAGCACGCTAGGCCCTTGTTCTTGCAATTTTGCACACGCTAGGCCCTTGTTCTTGCAATTTTGCACATGCTAGGCCCTTGTTCTTGCAATTTTGCACACACTAGACCCTTGTTCTTGCAATTTTGTACACGCTAGGCCCTTGTTCTTGCTATTTTGCACACACTAGACCCTTGTTCTTGCAATTTTGCACATGGTATGCCCTTGTTCTTGCTATTCTGCACACGATAGACCCTTGTTCTTGCAATTTGCACATGCTAGGCCGTTGTTCTTGCTATTTTGTACACGCTAGGCCCTTGTTGTTGCTATTTTGCACATGCTAGGCCCTTGTTCTTGCAATTTTGCACACGCTAGGCCCTTGTTCTTGCTATTTTGCACACGCTAGTGTTGAGTGATGCTACCATTCGCATTCACGTCTGTCTGCCTCCCATCATATGTTCGTGCGTTGCATGCGTGTTGTGAGTGTGTGCAAGAATTTGTGTTTTGTGCGGTTTGGTTTTTCTGAGTGTGTGTATGTGTGAATGTTATTTGGCTTGAGCAGATATCTGAAGTGACTCCTCTGCTCAAGAGCTTTCCGAGGAACCAAGTATCGCTTCAATCGGAGCACGAACAAGAAAGTTACGAACGTTGGAGTTCGTATGCTTTTGATATTTGGTTGTGGTGACTATGGGAAGTTGTGGGGTTGACTCAATATGGGGTACAGACTTTTGAGGGTTGGGAAGTTCGTCTTTTCTACTGTAGTTGCTGCCAAATGGTTGGGAGAAACCAAACCAGGCTGGCAAGTGTGGCCAAGTTGGGTTGAGGTGGATTGTGGAGGTTGGGATAGTGACAAAGGTCAAAGTTGGGTTGCCTATGGGGAAGGGAATTGTATGGCATGGGGTTTCCTTGGCTGGGGACTCTCTTGGGACCTTCCCCCTCGTCCTCCTCATCCCTTCCACCTGGTTTAGTGCTACTCCAATTCTCTTGTGTGAGCTTGTGTGAACTTTGTGATTGAGTTAAGATTCTATGGCAGCATACCCCCTAGTGCGCCGAAATTGATAGCTCAAGAAATACTTCACTTTTTTGCATGATTCAACTTGGGAATTGTAGCCATGGAGTAGAGCTACAACATATTTGAGTTTGATGAAGTTTTGATTGTGAACTTTTCGTCGACGGCGTTTCTTGTGAACTCGACTTATCTGTTCAGAAACTAGGCCCAACGATGTTGAGATATTTTGGCTACTAATCTTCATAGACTCCGTCCTTAGTCTCTAACAAGTGGTATCAGAGCTGATTAAGGACTTTGTGTAGAGTCTACTGAATTGTGAAGACCCTCATAGACCCACCATGGCCTGTGGGCGTGCGTAAGTGGAGTTCTGTAGGTTGGATGTGACTTCCGCTAAGGGGAAACTCTGCCGAAATTTCGTTGGCGCCGATACTTGTGAAGATTGTGTGGATCTACATTTTGACCAGCAAAAGGGGGAGCTGAAACCTCTGATTGGGAGCAGAGGAGATGAATCAAGGAAGTGGAGATGCAGCTGAGAAGAGGAGTGAACCGCCACCATCCAAGATCGAAGCTTTGGATGGCTCCAACTATGAGGAATGGAGCGGGCGGATGCGGAGCGCCTTCAAGCGCTACAAGCTACTGAAAATTGCAATGGGAGAGGAGAAGATGCCGGGGGAAGGAGATGCCCGCGATGGGTGGATTGAGAAGAGCGCGGTGCTGTACGACCTCATCCTCCAATCGGTCAACAACGACATGTTCCAGCACATCAAAGATTTGGTGGAGTTGGATGATTCCGGACCAAAGGCATGGAAGCTGCTACGCGACGTGATTCAGCCCAACACGCTGCCGATGGTGATTGTGTTGGAGAAGGAGTTGGCTGCCCTCTCCATGAAACCGGGAGATGATGTGAAACCGGTCCTTGACAAGATCAAGGACATCTATGCGAGGATGGCAGCGGCGGGCAGCGAAGTGTCGCAGATGCAACAGTGCACCAAGATCATCTCGGTGCTCGACAACTCGTGGGACAACCTCATCCCCACCCTCAACGTTCAGCAGGACAAGTGGACGCCTGAGTGGCTACGGCACCAGATTTTGCAAGAGGACTTCCGAAGGTGCCACACGGGAGGTGGTGCTGCCAACAAAACTGCTGAGGGGTATGGAGCTGCAGGAGGCTGCAGAGGAAGAGGGGGAGGGAGAGGCCGAGGCCGTGGGAGAGGCTTTGGCAGAGGGAGAGGCCGAGGTGACTACAATGAGGGGCATGGGAGCTCTGGTGGCAGCGGGAGCACCCGAATGGAGGGTGCGTGCTGGTACTGCAAGAAGGCTGGACACCCGTGGTTCAAGTGTTTCAGCCGGCCTGAGGGATGGGCCCCTCCAGGCATGAAGCCGCCAAGTGGTGAACGTGCACGCGGTGGCGCTGTGCAATGATCAGGTGCACAAGGTGATGGTGCACAAGGTAAAGCCGACCCTGGGATGTTCCTCATGGTTGAGGATGTGCAAGGGAGTGGGGGTGATGTGGGTTCAGCTGGGAAGGTTGTGATGCACCCCCTCACTCAGTGGGTGATCGATTCAGGTTGCACGAGTCATATAACCCCACGGGCAGATTTGCTTGATGAGGTAGATCAAGTTTGTGGCTGCCACTTCAGGTGCTTTGCTCCCTGTGATTGGTGTTGGGAATGCTAAGGTAATAGGAGCCAATGGAGAGCTTGTGGGGCTTGGGAATGTGCTGTTGGTTGAAGGTTTGTCCGCTAACCTTCTTTCTGTGCGCCGGCTGCAGAAAAGCAAGGCTGAAGTTACCTTCGGCCCAACCAGCTGCCGTGCAAAGCTTGGGAAGTTGCTGCTGTGGAACTTGGAGGAGAAGAGCAGCTGCATCAAGGACCTGTGGCAGCTGCCCATCATCCCGTGGAAGGGGAAACCACCAGCAATAGCAAAGGCAGCCGGAGCGGCTAAAGCAACTGCGCGAGGAGAGGAGTCTGCACCAAGAAGGCCAAGGATGCAGTCAAGAAGGTGCAGAAGCTACAACAGCCACATGGTGAGGTGCTTGCTGGTGTGGATGCGACAGCTGCATGGGCAAAGGCTTCATCTGGGAGTGGTGAGGCTGATTGGGAGACGCTAGGCCCTTGTTCTTGCTATTTTGCACACGCTAGACCCTTATTCTTGCAGTTTTGCAGACGCTAGGCCCTTGTTCTTGCAATTTTGCACACGCTAGGCCCTTGTTCTTGCAATTTTGCACACGCTAGGCCCATGTTCTTGCAATTTAGCACACGCCAGGCCCTTATTCTTGCAATTTTGCACACGCTAGGCCTTTGTTCTTGCTATTTTGCACGCGCTAGACCCTTGTTCTTGCAATTTTGCACACGCTATGCCCTTGTTCTTGCTATTGTGCACACGCTAGACCCTTGTTCTTGCAATTTTGCACACGCTAGGCCCTTGTTCTTGCTATTTTGCACACGCTAGGCCCTTGTTCTTGCTATTTTGCATACGCTAGACCCTTGTTCTTGCAATTTTGCACATGCTAGGCCCTTGTTCTTGCAATTTTGCACACGCTAGGCCCTTGTTCTTGCAATTTTGCACACGCTAGGCCCTTGTTCTTGCAATTTTGCACACGCTAGGCCCTTATTCTTGCAATTTTGCACACGCTAGGCAATTGTTCTTGCTATTTTGCACACGCTAGGCCCTTGTTGTTGCTATTTTGCACACGCTAGGCCCTTGTTCTTGCAATTGTGCACACGCTAGGCCCTTGTTCTTGCTAGTTTGCACACGCTAGACCCTTGTTCTTGCAATTTTGCACACGCTAGGCCCTTGTTCTTGCAATTTTGCACACGCAAGGCCCTTTTTCTTGCAATTTTGCACACGCTAGGCCCTTGTTCTTGCAATTTTGCACACGCTAGGCCCTTGTTCTTGCAATTTTGCACACGCTAGGCCCTTGTTCTTGCAATTTTGCACAGGCTTGGCCCTTGTTCTTGCTATTTTGCACACGCTAGGCCCTTGTTCTTGCTATTTTGCACACGCTAGACCCTTGTTCTTGTAATTTTGCACACGCTAGGCCCTTGTTGTTGCAATTTCTCACACGCTAGGCCCTTGTTCTTGCAATTTTGCACACGCTAGGCCCTTGTTCTTGCAATTTTGCACACGCTAGGCCCTTGTTCTTGCAATTTTGCACACACTAGACCCTTGTTCTTGCAATTTTGCACATGCTAGACCCTAGTTCTTGTAATTTTGCACACGCTAGGCCATTGTTCTTGCAATTTTGCACACGCTAGGCCCTTGTTCTTGCAATTTTCCACACGCTAGGCCCTTGTTCTTGCTATTTTGCACACGCTAGACCCTTGTTCTTGCAGTTTTGCAGACGCTAGGCCCTTGTTCTTGCAATTTTGCACATGCTAGGCCCATGTTTTTGCAATTTTGCACACGCTAGGCCCTTGTTCTTGCAATTTTGCACACGCTAGGCCCTTGTTCTTGCAATTTTGCAAACGCTAGACCCTTGTTCTTGCAATTTTGCACAGGCTAGGCCCTTGTTCTTGCTATTTTGCACACGCTAGACCCTTGTTCTTGCAGTTTTGCAGACGCTAGGCCCTTCTTCTTGCAATTTTGCACACGCTAGGCCCTTGTTCTTGCAATTTTGCACACTCTAGGCCCCTGTTCTTGCAATTTTGCACACGCTAGGCCCTTGTTCTTGCAATTTTGCACACGCTAGGCCCTTGTTCTTGCTATTTTGCACACGCTAGACCCTTGTTCTTGCAATTTTGCACACGCTAGGCCCTTATTCTTGCAATTTTGCACACGCTAGGCCCTTGTTGTTGCAATTTTGCAAACGCTAGACCCTTGTTCTTGCAATTTTGCACAGGCTAGGCCCTTGTTCTTGCTACACGCTAGGCCCTTGTTCTTGCTATTTTGCACACGCTAGGCCCTTGTTCTTGCAGTTTTGCAGACGCTAGGCCCTTGTTCTTGCAATTTTGCACACGCTAGGCCCTTGTTCTTGCAATTTTGCACACGCTAGGCCCTTGTTCTTGCAATTTTGCACACGCTAGGCCCTTGTTCTTACAATTTTGCACACGCTAGGCCCTTGTTCTTGCTATTTTGCACACGCTAGACCCTTGTTCTTGCAATTTTGCACACGCTAGGCCCTTGTTCTTGCTATTTTGCACACGCTAGGCCCTTGTTCTTGCTGTTTTGCACACGCTAGACCCTTGTTCTTGCAATTTTTCACAGGCTTGGCCCTTGTTCTTGCTATTTTGCACACGCTAGGCCCTTGTTCTTGCTATTTTGCACACGCTAGACCCTAGTTCTTGTAATTTTGCACACGCTAGGCCCTTGTTGTTGCAATTTTGCACACGCTAGGCCCTTGTTCTTGCAATTTTGCACACGCTAGGCCCTTGTTCTTGCTATTTTGCACACGCTAGACCCTTGTTCTTGCAATTTTGCACACGCTAGGCCCTTGTTCTTGCAATTTTGCACACGCAAGGCCCTTTTTCTTGCAATTTTGCAAACGCTAGGCCCTTGTTCTTGCAATTTTGCACACGCTAGGCCCTTGTTCTTGCAATTTCGCACACGATAGGCCCCTGTTCTTGCAATTTTGCACAGGCTTGGCCCTTGTTCTTGCTATTTTGCACACGCTAGGCCCTTGTTCTTGCTATTTTGCACACGCTAGACCCTTGTTCTTGTAATTTTGCACACTCTAGGCCCTTGTTGTTGCAATTTCTCACACGCTAGGCCCTTGTTCTTGCAATTTTGCACACGCTAGGCCCTTGTTCTTGCAATTTTGCACACGCTAGGCCCTTGTTCTTGCAATTTTGCACACACTAGACACTAGTTCTTGCAATTTTGCACACGCTAGGCCCTTGTTCTTGCAATTTTGCACAGGCTAGGCCCTTGTTCTTGCTACACGCTAGGCCCTTGATCTTGCTATTTTGCACACGCTAGACCCTTGTTCTTGCAGTTTTGCAGACGCTAGGCCCTTGTTCTTGCAATTTTGCACACGCTAGGCCCTTGTTCTTGCAATTTTGCAAACGCTAGACCCTTGTTCTTGCAATTTTGCACAGGCTAGGCCCTTGTTCTTGCTACACGCTAGGCCCTTGTTCTTGCTATTTTGCACACGCTAGACCCTTGTTCTTGCAGTTTTGCAGACGCTAGGCCCTTGTTCTTGCAATTTTGCACACTCTAGGCCCTTGTTCTTGCAATTTTGCACACGCTAGGCCCTTATTCTTGCAATTTTGCACACGCTAGGCCCTTGTTCTTGCTATTTTGCACACGCTAGACCCTTGTTCTTGCAATTTTGCACACGCTAGGCCCTTATTCTTGCAATTTTGCACACGCTAGGCCCTTGTTGTTGCAATTTTGCAAACGCTAGACCCTTGTTCTTGCAATTTTGCACAGGCTAGGCCCTTGTTCTTGCTACACGCTAGGCCCTTGTTCTTGCTATTTTGCACACGCTAGGCCCTTGTTCTTGCAATTTTGCACACGCTAGGCCCTTGTTCTTGCAATTTTGCACACGCTAGGCCCTTGTTCTTGCAATTTTGCACACGCTAGGCCCTTTTTCTTGCAATTTTGCAAACGCTAGGCCCTTGTTCTTGCAATTTTGCACACGCTAGGCCCTTGTTCTTGCAATTTCGCACACGATAGGCCCTTGTTCTTGCAATTTTGCACAGGCTTGGCCCTTGTTCTTGCTATTTTGCACACGCTAGGCCCTTGTTCTTGCTATTTTGCACACGCTAGACCCTTGTTCTTGTAATTTTGCACACTCTAGGCCCTTGTTGTTGCAATTTCTCACACGCTAGGCCCTTGTTCTTGCAATTTTGCACACGCTAGGCCCTTGTTCTTGCAATTTTGCACACGCTAGGCCCTTGTTCTTGCAATTTTGCACACACTAGACACTAGTTCTTGCAATTTTGCACACGCTAGGCCCTTGTTCTTGCAATTTTGCACAGGCTAGGCCCTTGTTCTTGCTACACGCTAGGCCCTTGATCTTGCTATTTTGCACACGCTAGACCCTTGTTCTTGCAGTTTTGCAGACGCTAGGCCCTTGTTCTTGCAATTTTGCACACGCTAGGCCCTTGTTCTTGCAATTTTGCAAACGCTAGACCCTTGTTCTTGCAATTTTGCACAGGCTAGGCCCTTGTTCTTGCTACACGCTAGGCCCTTGTTCTTGCTATTTTGCACACGCTAGACCCTTGTTCTTGCAGTTTTGCAGACGCTAGGCCCTTGTTCTTGCAATTTTGCACACGCTAGGCCCTTGTTCTTGCAATTTTGCACACTCTAGGCCCTTGTTCTTGCAATTTTGCACACGCTAGGCCCTTGTTCTTGCAATTTTGCACACGCTAGGCCCTTGTTCTTGCTATTTTGCACACGCTAGACCCTTGTTCTTGCAATTTTGCACACGCTAGGCCCTTATTCTTGCAATTTTGCACACGCTAGGCCCTTGTTGTTGCAATTTTGCAAACGCTAGACCCTTGTTCTTGCAATTTTGCACAGGCTAGGCCCTTGTTCTTGCTACACGCTAGGCCCTTGTTCTTGCTATTTTGCACACGCTAGGCCCTTGTTCTTGCAATTTTGCACACGCTAGGCCCTTGTTCTTGCAATTTTGCACACGCTAGGCCCTTGTTCTTGCAATTTTGCACACGCTAGGCCCTTGTTCTTGCAATTTTGCACACGCTAGGCACTTGTTCTTGCAATTTTGCACACGCTAGGCCCTTGTTCTTGCTATTTTGCACACGCTAGACCCTTGTTCTTGCAATTTCGCACACGCTAGGCCCTTGTTCTTGCTATTTTGCACACGCTAGGCCCTTGTTCTTGCTGTTTTGCACACGCTAGACCCTTGTTCTTGCAATTTTTCACAGGCTTGGCCCTTGTTCTTGCTATTTTGCACACGCTAGGCCCTTGTTCTTGCTATTTTGCACACGCTAGCCCCTAGTTCTTGTATTTTTGCACACGCTAGGCCCTTGTTGTTGCAATTTTGCACAAGCTAGGCCCTTGTTCTTGCAATTTTGCACACGCTAGGCCCTTGTTCCTGCTATTTTGCACACGCTAGACCCTTGTTCTTGCAATTTTGCACACGCTAGGCCCTTGTTCTTGCAATTTTGCACACGCAAGGCCCTTTTTCTTGCAATTTTGCACACGCTAGGCCCTTGTTCTTGCAATTTTGCACACGCTAGGCCCTTGTTCTTGCAATTTTGCACACGATAGGCCCTTGTTCTTGCAATTTTGCACAGGCTTGGCCCTTGTTCTTGCTATTTTGCACACGCTAGACCCTTGTTCTTGTAATTTTGCACACTCTAGGCCCTTGTTGTTGCAATTTCTCACACGCTAGGCCCTTGTTCTTGCAATTTTGCACACGCTAGGCCCTTGTTCTTGCAATTTTGCACACGCTAGGCCCTTGTTCTTGCAATTTTGCACACACTAGACACTAGTTCTTGCAATTTTGCACACGCTAGGCCCTTGTTCTTGCAATTTTGCACAGGCTAGGCCCTTGTTCTTGCTACACGCTAGGCCCTTGATCTTGCTATTTTGCACACGCTAGACCCTTGTTCTTGCAGTTTTGCAGACGCTAGGCCCTTGTTCTTGCAATTTTGCACACGCTAGGCCCTTGTTCTTGCAATTTTGCAAACGCTAGACCCTTGTTCTTGCAATTTTGCACAGGCTAGGCCCTTGTTCTTGCTACACGCTAGGCCCTTGTTCTTGCTATTTTGCACACGCTAGACCCTTGTTCTTGCAGTTTTGCAGACGCTAGGCCCTTGTTCTTGCAATTTTGCACACGCTAGGCCCTTGTTCTTGCTATTTTGCACACGCTAGACCCTTGTTCTTGTAATTTTGCACACGCTAGGCCCTTGTTGTTGCAATTTCTCACACGCTAGGCCCTTGTTCTTGCAATTTTGCACACGCTAGGCCCTTGTTCTTGCAATTTTGCACACGCTAGGCCCTTGTTCTTGCAATTTTGCACACACTAGACCCTAGTTCTTGCAATTTTGCACACGCTAGGCCATTGTTCTTGCAATTTTGCACACGCTAGGCCCTTGTTCTTGCAATTTTCCCCACGCTAGGCCCTTGTTCTTGCTATTTTGCACACGCTAGACCCTTGTTCTTGCAGTTTTGCAGACGCTAGGCCCTTGTTCTTGCAATTTTGCACATGCTAGGCCCATGTTTTTGCAATTTTGCACACGCTAGGCCCTTGTTCTTGCAATTTTGCACACGCTAGGCCCTTGTTTTTGCAATTTTGCAAACGCTAGACCCTTGTTCTTGCAATTTTGCACAGGCTAGGCCCTTGTTCTTGCTACACGCTAGGCCCTTGTTCTTGCTATTTTGCACACGCTAGACCCTTGTTCTTGCAGTTTTGCAGACGCTAGGCCCCTCTTCTTGCAATTTTGCACACGCTAGGCCCTTGTTCTTGCAATTTTGCACACTCTAGGCCCTTGTTCTTGCAATTTTGCACACGCTAGGCCCTTGTTCTTGCAATTTTGCACACGCTAGGCCCTTGTTCTTGCTATTTTGCACACGCTAGACCCTTGTCCTTGCAATTTTGCACACGCTAGGCCCTTATTCTTGCAATTTTGCACACGCTAGGCCCTTGTTGTTGCAATTTTGCAAACGCTAGACCCTTGTTCTTGCAATTTTGCACAGGCTAGGCCCTTGTTCTTGCTACACGCTAGGCCCTTGTTCTTGCTATTTTGCACACGCTAGGCCCTTGTTCTTGCAGTTTTGCAGACGCTAGGCCCTTGTTCTTGCAATTTTGCACACGCTAGGCCCTTGTTCTTGCAATTTTGCACACGCTAGGCCCTTGTTCTTGCAATTTTGCACACGCTAGGCCCTTGTTCTTGCAATTTTGCACACGCTAGGCCCTTGTTCTTGCTATTTTGCACACGCTAGACCCTTGTTCTTGCAATTTTGCACACGCTAGGCCCTTGTTCTTGCTATTTTGCACACGCTAGGCCCTTGTTCTTGCTGTTTTGCACACGCTAGACCCTTGTTCTTGCAATTTTTCACAGGCTTGGCCCTTGTTCTTGCTATTTTGCACACGCTAGGCCCTTGTTCTTGCTATTTTGCACACGCTAGACCCTTGTTGTTGCAATTTTGCAAACGCTAGACCCTTGTTCTTGCAATTTTGCACAGGCTAGGCCCTTGTTCTTGCTACACGCTAGGCCCTTGTTCTTGCTATTTTGCACACGCTAGGCCCTTGTTCTTGCAGTTTTGCAGACGCTAGGCCCTTGTTCTTGCAATTTTGCACACGCTAGGCCCTTGTTCTTGCAATTTTGCACACGCTAGGCCCTTGTTCTTGCAATTTTGCACACGCTAGGCCCTTGTTCTTGCAATTTTGCACACGCTAGGCCCTTGTTCTTGCTATTTTGCACACGCTAGACCCTTGTTCTTGCAATTTTGCACACGCTAGGCCCTTGTTCTTGCTATTTTGCACACGCTAGGCCCTTGTTCTTGCTGTTTTGCACACGCTAGACCCTTGTTCTTGCAATTTTTCACAGGCTTGGCCCTTGTTCTTGCTATTTTGCACACGCTAGGCCCTTGTTCTTGCTATTTTGCACACGCTAGACCCTAGTTCTTGTAATTTTGCACACGCTAGGCCCTTGTTGTTGCAATTTTGCACACGCTAGGCCCTTGTTCTTGCAATTTCGCACACGCTAGGCCCTTGTTCTTGCTATTTTGCACACGCTAGACCCTTGTTCTTGCAATTTTGCACACGCTAGGCCCTTGTTCTTGCAATTTTGCACACGCTAGGCCCTTGTTCTTGCAATTTTGCACACACTAGACCCTAGTTCTTGCAATTTTGCACACGCTAGGCCATTGTTCTTGCAATTTTGCACACGCTAGGCCCTTGTTCTTGCAATTTTCCACACGCTAGGCCCTTGTTCTTGCTATTTTGCACACGCTAGACCCTTGTTCTTGCAGTTTTGCAGACGCTAGGCCCTTGTTCTTGCAATTTTGCACATGCTAGGCCCATGTTTTTGCAATTTTGCACACGCTAGGCCCTTGTTCTTGCAATTTTGCACACGCTAGGCCCTTGTTCTTGCAATTTTGCAAACGCTATTCCCTTGTTCTTGCAATTTTGCACAGGCTAGGCCCTTGTTCTTGCTACACGCTAGGCCCTTGTTCTTGCTATTTTGCACACGCTAGACCCTTGTTCTTGCAGTTTTGCAGACGCTAGGCCCCTCTTCTTGCAATTTTGCACACGCTAGGCCCTTGTTCTTGCAATTTTGCACACTCTAGGCCCTTGTTCTTGCAATTTTGCACACGCTAGGCCCTTGTTCTTGCAATTTTGCACACGCTAGGCCCTTGTTCTTGCTATTTTGCACACGCTAGACCCTTGTTCTTGCAATTTTGCACACGCTAGGCCCTTATTCTTGCAATTTTGCACACGCTAGGCCCTTGTTGTTGCAATTTTGCAAACGCTAGACCCTTGTTCTTGCAATTTTGCACAGGCTAGGCCCTTGTTCTTGCTACACGCTAGGCCCTTGTTCTTGCTATTTTGCACACGCTAGGCCCTTGTTCTTGCAGTTTTGCAGACGCTAGGCCCTTGTTCTTGCAATTTTGCACACGCTAGGCCCTTGTTCTTGCAATTTTGCACACGCTAGGCCCTTGTTCTTGCAATTTTGCACACGCTAGGCCCTTGTTCTTGCAATTTTGCACACGCTAGGCCCTTGTTCTTGCTATTTTGCACACGCTAGACCCTTGTTCTTGCAATTTTGCACACGCTAGGCCCTTGTTCTTGCTATTTTGCACACGCTAGGCCCTTGTTCTTGCTGTTTTGCACACGCTAGACCCTTGTTCTTGCAATTTTTCACAGGCTTGGCCCTTGTTCTTGCTATTTTGCACACGCTAGGCCCTTGTTCTTGCTATTTTGCACACGCTAGACCCTTGTTGTTGCAATTTTGCAAACGCTAGACCCTTGTTCTTGCAATTTTGCACAGGCTAGGCCCTTGT
Organism: Closterium sp. NIES-65; assembly: GCA_948144175.1. Classification (NCBI taxonomy): domain Eukaryota; kingdom Viridiplantae; phylum Streptophyta; class Zygnematophyceae; order Desmidiales; family Closteriaceae; genus Closterium; species Closterium sp. NIES-65. The sequence continues at coordinate 87,930 of CANXME010000199.1, read as the reverse complement.
TCTTGCTACACGCTAGGCCCTTGTTCTTGCTATTTTGCACACGCTAGGCCCTTGTTCTTGCAGTTTTGCAGACGCTAGGCCCTTGTTCTTGCAATTTTGCACACGCTAGGCCCTTGTTCTTGCAATTTTGCACACGCTAGGCCCTTGTTCTTGCAATTTTGCACACGCTAGGCCCTTGTTCTTGCAATTTTGCACACGCTAGGCCCTTGTTCTTGCTATTTTGCACACGCTAGACCCTTGTTCTTGCAATTTTGCACACGCTAGGCCCTTGTTCTTGCTATTTTGCACACGCTAGGCCCTTGTTCTTGCTGTTTTGCACACGCTAGACCCTTGTTCTTGCAATTTTTCACAGGCTTGGCCCTTGTTCTTGCTATTTTGCACACGCTAGGCCCTTGTTCTTGCTATTTTGCACACGCTAGACCCTAGTTCTTGTAATTTTGCACACGCTAGGCCCTTGTTGTTGCAATTTTGCACACGCTAGGCCCTTGTTCTTGCAATTTCGCACACGCTAGGCCCTTGTTCTTGCTATTTTGCACACGCTAGACCCTTGTTCTTGCAATTTTGCACACGCTAGGCCCTTGTTCTTGCAATTTTGCACACGCAAGGCCCTTTTTCTTGCAATTTTGCAAACGCTAGGCCCTTGTTCTTGCAATTTTGCACACGCTAGGCCCTTGTTCTTGCAATTTTGCACACGATAGGCCCTTGTTCTTGCAATTTTGCACAGGCTTGGCCCTTGTTCTTGCTATTTTGCACACGCTAGGCCCTTGTTCTTGCTATTTTGCACACGCTAGACCCTTTTTCTTGTAATTTTGCACACTCTAGGCCCTTGTTGTTGCAATTTCTCACACGCTAGGCCCTTGTTCTTGCAATTTTGCACACGCTAGGCCCTTGTTCTTGCAATTTTGCACACGCTAGGCCCTTGTTCTTGCAATTTTGCACACACTAGACACTAGTTCTTGCAATTTTGCACACGCTAGGCCCTTGTTCTTGCAATTTTGCACAGGCTAGGCCCTTGTTCTTGCTACACGCTAGGCCCTTGATCTTGCTATTTTGCACACGCTAGACCCTTGTTCTTGCAGTTTTGCAGACGCTAGGCCCTTGTTCTTGCAATTTTGCACACGCTAGGCCCTTGTTCTTGCAATTTTGCAAACGCTAGACCCTTGTTCTTGCAATTTTGCACAGGCTAGGCCCTTGTTCTTGCTACACGCTAGGCCCTTGTTCTTGCTATTTTGCACACGCTAGACCCTTGTTCTTGCAGTTTTGCAGACGCTAGGCCCTTGTTCTTGCAATTTTGCACACGCTAGGCCCTTGTTCTTGCAATTTTGCACACTCTAGGCCCTTGTTCTTGCAATTTTGCACACGCTAGGCCCTTGTTCTTGCAGTTTTGCAGACGCTAGGCCCTTGTTCTTGCAATTTTGCACACGCTAGGCCCTTGTTCTTGCAATTTTGCACACGCTAGGCCCTTGTTCTTGCAATTTTGCACACGCTAGGCCCTTGTTCTTGCAATTTTGCAGACGCTAGGCCCTTGTTCTTGCTATTTTGCACACGCTAGACCCTTGTTCTTGCAATTTTGCACACGCTAGGCCCTTGTTCTTGCTATTTTGCACACGCTAGGCCCTTATTCTTGCTGTTTTGCACACGCTAGACCCTTGTTCTTGCAATTTTTCACAGGCTTGGCCCTTGTTCTTGCTATTTTGCACACGCTAGGCCCTTGTTCTTGCTATTTTGCACACGCTAGCCCCTAGTTCTTGTAATTTTGCACACGCTAGGCCCTTGTTGTTGCAATTTTGCACACGCTAGGCCCTTGTTCTTGCAATTTTGCACACGCTAGGCCCTTGTTCTTGCAATTTTGCACACGCTAGGCCTTTGTTCTTGCTATTTTGCACACGCTAGACCCTTTTTCTTGCAATTTTGCACACGCAAGGCCCTTGTTCTTGCAATTTTGCACAGGCTTGGCCCTTGTTCTTGCTATTTTGCACATGCTAGGCCCTTGTTCTTGCAATTTTGCACACGCAAGGCCCTTTTTCTTGCAATTTTGCACACGCTAGGCCCTTGTTCTTGCAATTTTGCACACGCTAGGCCCTTGTTCTTGCAATTTTGCACACGCTAGGCCCTTGTTCTTGCAATTTTGCACAGGCTTGGCCCTTGTTCTTGCTATTTTGCACACGCTAGGCCCTTGTTCTTGCTATTTTGCACACGCTAGACCCTTGTTCTTGTAATTTTGCACACTCTAGGCCCTTGTTGTTGCAATTTCTCACACGCTAGGCCCTTGTTCTTGCAATTTTGCACACGCTAGGCCCTTGTTCTTGCAATTTTGCACACACTAGACACTAGTTCTTGCAATTTTGCACACGCTAGGCCCTTGTTCTTGCAATTTTGCACAGGCTAGGCCCTTGTTCTTGCTACACGCTAGGCCCTTGATCTTGCTATTTTGCACACGCTAGACCCTTGTTCTTGCAATTTTGCACACGCTAGGCCCTTGTTCTTGCAATTTTGCACACGCTAGGCCCTTGTTCTTGCAATTTTGCATACGCTAGGCCCTTGTTCTTGCTATTTTGCACACGCTAGACCCTTGTTCTTGCAGTTTTGCAGACGCTAGGCCCTTGTTCTTGCAATTTTGCACACGCTACGCCCATGTTCTTGCAATTTTGCACACGCTAGGCCCTTGTTCTTGCAATTTTGCACACGCTAGGCCCTTGTTCTTGCAATTTTGCAAACGCTAGACCCTTGTTCTTGCAATTTTGCACAGGCTAGGCCCTTGTTCTTGCTACACGCTAGGCCCTTGTTCTTGCTATTTTGCACACGCTAGACCCTTGTTCTTGCAGTTTTGCAGACGCTAGGCCCTTGTTCTTGCAATTTTGCACACGCTAGGCCCTTGTTCTTGCAATTTTGCACACTCTAGGCCCTTGTTCTTGCAATTTTGCACACGCTAGGCCCTTGTTCTTGCAGTTTTGCAGACGCTAGGCCCTTGTTCTTGCAATTTTGCACACGCTAGGCCCTTGTTCTTGCAATTTTGCACACGCTAGGCCCTTGTTCTTGCAATTTTGCACACGCTAGGCCCTTGTTCTTGCAATTTTGCACACGCTAGGCCCTTGTTCTTGCTATTTTGCACACGCTAGACCCTTGTTCTTGCAATTTTGCACACGCTAGGCCCTTGTTCTTGCTATTTTGCACACGCTAGGCCCTTGTTCTTGCTGTTTTGCACACGCTAGACCCTTGTTCTTGCAATTTTTCACAGGCTTGGCCCTTGTTCTTGCTATTTTGCACACGCTAGGCCCTTGTTCTTGCTATTTTGCACACGCTAGCCCCTAGTTCTTGTAATTTTGCACACGCTAGGCCCTTGTTGCAATTTTGCACACGCTAGGCCCTTGTTCTTGCAATTTTGCACACGCTAGGCCCTTGTTCTTGCAATTTTGCACACGCTAGGCCTTTGTTCTTGCTATTTTGCACACGCTAGACCCTTTTTCTTGCAATTTTGCACACGCAAGGCCCTTGTTCTTGCAATTTTGCACAGGATTGGCCCTTGTTCTTGCTATTTTGCACATGCTAGGCCCTTGTTCTTGCAATTTTGCACACGCAAGGCCCTTTTTCTTGCAATTTTGCACACGCTAGGCCCTTGTTCTTGCAATTTTGCACACGCTAGGCCCTTGTTCTTGCAATTTTGCACACGCTAGGCCCTTGTTCTTGCAATTTTGCACAGGCTTGGCCCTTGTTCTTGCTATTTTGCACACGCTAGGCCCTTGTTCTTGCTATTTTGCACACGCTAGACCCTTGTTCTTGTAATTTTGCACACTCTAGGCCCTTGTTGTTGCAATTTCTCACACGCTAGGCCCTTGTTCTTGCAATTTTGCACACGCTAGGCCCTTGTTCTTGCAATTTTGCACACGCTAGGCCCTTGTTCTTGCAATTTTGCACAGGCTAGGCCCTTGTTCTTGCTACACGCTAGGCCCTTGATCTTGCTATTTTGCACACGCTAGACCCTTGTTCTTGCAGTTTTGCAGACGCTAGGCCCTTGTTCTTGCAATTTTGCACACGCTAGGCCCTTGTTCTTGCAATTTTGCATACGCTAGGCCCTTGTTCTTGTTTTTTTGCACACGCTAGACCCTTGTTCTTGCAGTTTTGCAGACGCTAGGCCCTTGTTCTTGCAATTTTGCACACGCTACGCCCATGTTCTTGCAATTTTGCACACGCTAGGCCCTTGTTCTTGCAATTTTGCACACGCTAGGCCCTTGTTCTTGCAATTTTGCAAACGCTAGACCCTTGTTCTTGCAATTTTGCACAGGCTAGGCCCTTGTTCTTGCTACACGCTAGGCCCTTGTTCTTGCTATTTTGCACACGCTAGACCCTTGTTCTTGCAGTTTTGCAGACGCTAGGCCCTTGTTCTTGCAATTTTGCACACGCTAGGCCCTTGTTCTTGCAATTTTGCACACTCTAGGCCCTTGTTCTTGCAATTTTGCACACGCTAGGCCCTTGTTCTTGCAATTTTGCACACGCTAGGCCCTTGTTCTTGCTATTTTGCACACGCTAGACCCTTGTTCTTGCAATTTTGCACACGCTAGGCCCTTGTTCTTGCAATTTTGCACAGGCTTGGCCCTTGTTCTTGCTATTTTGCACACGCTAGGCCCTTGTTCTTGCTATTTTGCACACGCTAGACCCTTGTTCTTGTAATTTTGCACACTCTAGGCCCTTGTTGTTGCAATTTCTCACACGCTAGGCCCTTGTTCTTGCAATTTTGCACACGCTAGGCCCTTGTTCTTGCAATTTTGCACACTTTAGGCCCTTGTTCTTGCAATTTTGCACAGGCTAGGCCCTTGTTCTTGCTACACGCTAGGCCCTTGATCTTGCTATTTTGCACACGCTAGACCCTTGTTCTTGCAGTTTTGCAGACGCTAGGCCCTTGTTCTTGCAATTTTGCACACGCTAGGCCCTTGTTCTTGCAATTTTGCATACGCTAGGCCCTTGTTCTTGTTATTTTGCACACGCTAGACCCTTGTTCTTGCAGTTTTGCAGACGCTAGGCCCTTGTTCTTGCAATTTTGCACACGCTACGCCCATGTTCTTGCAATTTTGCACACGCTAGGCCCTTGTTCTTGCAATTTTGCACACGCTAGGCCCTTGTTCTTGCAATTTTGCAAACGCTAGACCCTTGTTCTTGCAATTTTGCACAGGCTAGGCCCTTGTTCTTGCTACACGCTAGGCCCTTGTTCTTGCTATTTTGCACACGCTAGACCCTTGTTCTTGCAGTTTTGCAGACGCTAGGCCCTTGTTCTTGCAATTTTGCACACGCTAGGCCCTTGTTCTTGCAATTTTGCACACTCTAGGCCCTTGTTCTTGCAATTTTGCACACGCTAGGCCCTTGTTCTTGCAATTTTGCACACGCTAGGCCCTTGTTCTTGCTATTTTGCACACGCTTGACCCTTGTTCTTGCAATTTTGCACACGCTAGGCCCTTGTTCTTGCAATTTTGCACACGCTAGGCCCTTGTTCTTGCAATTTTGCACACGCTAGGCCCTTGTTCTTGCAATTTTGCACACGCTAGGCCCTTGTTCTTGCAATTTTGCACAGGCTTGGCCCTTGTTCTTGCTATTTTGCACACGCTAGGCCATTGTTCTTGCTATTTTGCACACGCTAGACCCTTGTTCTTGTAATTTTGCACACGCTAGGCCCTTGTTGTTGCAATTTTGCACACGCTAGGCCCTTGTTCTTGCAATTTTGCACACGCTAGGCCCTTGTTCTTGCAATTTTGCAAACGCTAGACCCTTGATTTTGCAATTTTGCACACGCTAGGCCCTTGTTCTTGCTACACGCTAGGCCCTTGTTCTTGCAATTTTGCACACGCTAGGCCCTTGTTCTTGCAATTTTGCACACGCTAGGCCCTTGTTCTTGCAATTTTGCACACGCTAGGCCCTTGTTCTATCAATTTTGCATACGCTAGGCCCTTGTTCTTGCTATTTTGCACACGCTAGACCCTTGTTCTTGCAATTTTGCACACGCTAGGCCCTTGTTCTTGCTATTTTGCACACGCTAGGCCCTTGTTCTTGCTGTTTTGCACACGCTAGACCCTTGTTCTTGCAATTTTTCACAGGCTTGGCCCTTGTTCTTGCTATTTTGCACACGATAGGCCCTTGTTCTTGCTATTTTGCACACGCTAGACCCTTGTTCTTGTAATTTTGCACACGCTAGGCCCTTGTTGTTGCAATTTCGCACACGCTAGGCCCTTGTTCTTGCAATTTTGCACACGCTAGGCCCTTGTCCTTGCAATTTTGCACACGCTAGGCCCTTGTTCTTGCTATTTTGCACACACTAGACCCTAGTTCTTGCAATTTTGCACACGCTAGGCCCTTGTTCTTGCAATTTTGCACAGGCTAGGCCCTTGTTCTTGCTACACGCTAGGCCCTTGTTCTTGCTATTTTGCACACGCTAGACCCTTGTTCTTGCAGTTTTGCAGACGCTAGGCCCTTGTTCTTGCAATTTTGCACACGCTAGGCCCTTGTTCTTGCAATTTTGCACACTCTAGGCCCTTGTTCTTGCAATTTTGCACACGCTAGGCCCTTGTTCTTGCAATTTTGCACACGCTAGGCCCTTGTTCTTGCTATTTTGCACACGCTAGACCCTTGTTTTTGCAATTTTGCACATGCTAGGCCCTTGTTCTTGCAATTTTGCACACGCTAGGCCCTTGTTCTTGCAATTTTGCACACGCTAGGCCCTTGTTCTTGCAATTTTGCACACGCTAGGCCCTTGTTCTTGCAATTTTGCACAGGCTTGGCCCTTGTTCTTGCTATTTTGCACACGCTAGGCCATTGTTCTTGCTATTTTGCACACGCTAGACCCTTGTTCTTGTAATTTTGCACACGCTAGGCCCTTGTTGTTGCAATTTTGCACACGCTAGGCCCTTGTTCTTGCAATTTTGCACACGCTAGGCCCTTGTTCTTGCAATTTTGCACACGCTAGGCCCTTGTTCTTGCAATTTTGCAAACGCTAGACCCTTGATTTTGCAATTTTGCACAGGCTAGGCCCTTGTTCTTGCTACACGCTAGGCCCTTGTTTTTGCTATTTTGCACACGCTAGGCCCTTGTTCTTGCAGTTTTGCAGACACTAGGCCCTTGTTCTTGCAATTTTGCACACGCTAGGCCCTTGTTCTTGCAATTTTGCACACGCTAGGCCCTTGTTCTTGCAATTTTGCACACGCTAGGCCCTTGTTCTTGCAATTTTGCACACGCTAGGCCCTTGTTCTTGCTATTTTGCACACGCTAGACCCTTGTTCTTGCAATTTTGCACACGCTAGGCCCTTGTTCTTGCTATTTTGCACACGTTAGGCCCTTGTTCTTGCTGTTTTGCACACGCTAGACCCTTGTTCTTGCAATTTTTCACACGCTAGGCCCTTGTCCTTGCAATTTTGCACACGCTAGGCCCTTGTTCTTGCTATTTTGCACACACTAGACCCTAGTTCTTGCAATTTTGCACACGCTAGGCCCTTGTTCTTGCAATTTTGCACAGGCTAGGCCCTTGTTCTTGCTACACGCTAGGCCCTTGTTCTTGCTACACGCTAGGCCCTTGTTCTTGCTATTTTGCACACACTAGACCCTAGTTCTTGCTATTTTGCACACGCTAGACCCTTGTTCTTGCAGTTTTGCAGACGCTAGGCCCTTGTTCTAGCAATTTTGCACACGCTAGGCCCTTGTTCTTGCAATTTTGCACACGCTAGGCCCTTGTTCTTGCTATTTTGCACACGCTAGACCCTTGTTCTTGCAGTTTTGCAGACGCTAGGCCCTTGTTCTTGCAATTATGCACACGCTAGGCCCTTGTTCTTGCAATTTTGCACACGCTAGGCCCTTGTTCTTGCAATTTTGCACACGCTAGGCCCTTCTTCTTGCAATTTTGCACACGCTAGGCCCTTGTTCTTGCAATTTTGCACACGCTAGACCCTTGTTCTTGCAATTTTGCACAGGCTAGGCCCTTGTTCTTGCTACACGCTAGGCCCTTGTTCTTGCTATTTTGCACACGCTAGGCCCTTGTTCTTGCTATTTTGCACACGCTAGACCCTTGTTCTTGCACTTTTGCAGACGCTAGGCCCTTATTCTTGCAATTTTGCACACGCTAGGCCCTTGTTCTTGCAATTTTGCACACGCTAGGCCCTTGTTCTTGCAATTTTGCACACGCTAGGCCCTTATTCTTGCAATTTTGCACACGCTAGGCCCTTGTTCTTGCTATTTTGCACACGCTAGACCCTTGTTCTTGCAATTTTGCACACGCTATGCCCTTGTTCTTGCTATTCTGCACACGCTAGACCCTTGTTCTTGCAATTTTGCACACGCTAGGCCCTTGTTCTTGCTATTTTACACACGCTAGGCCCTTGTTCTTGCTATTTTGCACACGCTAGACCCTTGTTCTTGCAATTTTGCACACGCTGGGCCCTTGTTCTTGCAATTTTGCACACGCTAGGCACTTGTTCTTGCAATTTTGCACACGCTAGGCCCTTGTTCTTGCTATTTTGCACACGCTAGGCCCTTGTTCTTACTATTTTGCACACGCTAGACCCTTGTTCTTGCAATTTTGCACACGCTAGGCCCTTGTTCTTGCAATTTTGCACACGCTATGCCCTTGTTCTTGCTATTCTGCACACGCTAGACCTTTGTTCTTGCAATTTTGCACACGCTAGGCCCTTGTTCTTGCTATTTTGCATACGCTAGGCCCTTGTTCTTGCTATTTTGCACACGATAGACCCTTGTTCTTGCAATTTTGCACACGCTAGGCCCTTGTTCTTGCAATTTTGCACACGCTACGCCCTTGTTCTTGCTATTTTGCACACGCTAGACCCTTGTTCTTGCAATTTTGCACACGCTGACCCTTGTTCTTGCAAATTTGCACACGCTAGACCCTTCTTCTTGAAATTTTGCACACGCTAGGCCCTTGTTCTTGCTTTATTGCACACGCTAGACCCCTATTCTTGCAATTTCGCACACGCTAGGCCCTTGTTCTTGCTACCCGCTAGGCCCTTGTTCTTGCTATTTTGCACACGCTAGATCCTTGTTCTTGCAGTTTTGCAAACGCTAGGCCCTAGCTCTTGCAATTTTGCACACGCTAGGCCCTTGTTCTTGCAATTTTGCACACGCTAGGCCCTTGTTCTTGCAATTTTGCACACGCTAGGCCTTTATTCTTGCAATTTTGCACACGCTAGGCCCTTGTTCTTGCTATTTTGCACACGCTAGACCCTTGTTCTTCCAGTTTTGCACACGCTAGGCCCTTGTTGTTGCTATTTTGCACACGCTAGGCCCTTGTTCTTGCAATTTTGCACACGCTATGCCCTTGTTCTTGCTATTTTGCACACGCTAGACCCTTGTTCTTGCAATTTTGCACACGCTAGGCCCTTGTTCTTGCTATTTTGCACACGCTAGGCCCTTGTTGTCGCTATTTTGCACACGCTAGGCCCTTGTTCTTGCAATTTTGCACACGCTAGGCCCTTGTTCTTGCAATTTTGCACACGCTAGGCCCTTGTTCTTGCTATTTTGCACACGCTAGACCCTTGTTCTTGCAATTTTGCACACGCTAGGCCCTTGTTCTTGCTACACGCTAGGCCCTTGTTCTTGCTATTTTGCACACGCTAGACCCTTGTTTTTGCAATTTTGCACACGCTAGGCCCTTGTTCTTGCAATTTTGCACACGCTAGACCCTTGTTCTTGCAATTTTGCACACGCTTAGCCCTTGTTCTTGCTATTTTGCACACACTAGACCCTTGTTCTTGCAATTTTGCACACGCTATGCCCTTGTTCTTGCTATTCTGCACACGCTAGACCCTTGTTCTTGCAATTTTGCACACGCTAGGCCCTTGTTCTTGCTATTTTGCATACGCCAGGCCCTTGTTGTTGCTATTTTGCACACACTAGGCCCTTGTTCTTGCAATTTTTCACGCTCTAGGCCCTTGTTCTTGCTATTTTGCACACGCTAGACCCTTGTTCTTGCAATTTTGCACACGCTAGGCCCTTGTTCTTGCAATTTTGCACACGCTAGGCCCTTGTTCTTGCAATTTTGCACACGCTAGGCCCTTGTTCTTGCAATTTTGCACACGCTAGACCCTTGTTCTTGCAATTTTGCACAGGCTTGGCCCTTGTCCTTGCTATTTTGTACACGCTAGGCCCTTGTTCTTGCTATTTTGCACATGCTAGACCCTTGTTCTTGCAATTTTGCACACGCTAGGCCCTTGTTGTTGCAGTTTTGCACACGCTTGGCCCTTGTTTTTGCTATTTTGCACATGCTATACCCTTATTCTTGCAATTTTGCACAAGCTATGCCCTTGTTCTTGCTATTCTGCCCACGCTAGACCCTCGTTCTTGCAATTTTGCATATGCTAGGCCCTTGTTCTTGCAATTTTGCACACGCTAGGCCCCAGTTCTTGCTATTTTGGACACGCTAGGCCCTTGTTCTTGCAATTTTGCACACGCTAGGCCCTTGTTCTTGCTATTTTGCACACGCTAGGCCCTTGTTCTTGCTATTTTGCACACGCTAGACCCTTGTTCTTGCATTTTTTCACACGCTAGGCCCTTGTTCTTGCTATTTTGCACACGCTACACCCTTGTTCTTGCAATTTTGCACACGCTAGGCCCTTGTTCTTGCTACACGCTAGGCCCTTGTTCTTGCTATTTTGCACACGCTAGACCCTTGTTCTTGCAATTTTGCACACGCTAGGCCCTTGTTCTTGCAATTTTGCACACGCTAGACCCTTGTTCTTGCAATTTTGCACACGCTAGGCCCTTGTTCTTGCTATTTTGCACACACTAGACCCTTGTTCTTGCAATTTTGCACCACTATGCCCTTGTTCTTGCTATTCTGCACACGCTAGGCCCTTGTTCTTGCTATTTTGCACACGCCAGGCCCTTGTTGTTGCTATTTTGCACACGCTAGGCCCTTGTTCTTGCTATTTTGCACACGCTAGACCCTTGTTCTTGCAATTTTGCACACGCTAGGCCCTTGTTCTTGCTATTTTGCACACGCTAGACCCTTGTTCTTGCAATTTTGCACACGCTAGGCCCTTGTTCTTGCAATTTTGCACACGCTAGACCCTTGTTCTTGCAATTTTGCACACGCTAGGCCCTTGTTCTTGCTATTTTGCACACACAAGACCCTTGTTCTTGCAATTTTGCACCACTATGCCCTTGTTCTTGCTATTCTGCACACGCTAGGCCCTTGTTCTTGCTATTTTGCACACGCCAGGCCCTTGTTGTTGCTATTTTGCACACGCTAGGCCCTTGTTCTTGCAATTTTGCACACGCTAGGCCCTTGTTTTTGCTATTTTGCACACGCTAGACCCTTGTTCTTGCAATTTTGCACACGCTAGGCCCTTGTTCTTGCAATTTTGCACACGCAAGGCCCTTTTTCTTGCAATGTTGCACACGCTAGGCCCTTGTTCTTGCAATTTTGCACACGCTAGGCCCTTGTTCTTGCAATTTTGCACACGCTAGGCCCTTGTTCTTGGAATTTTGCACACGCTAGGCCCTTGTTCTTGCAATTTTGCACAGGCTTGGCCCTTGTTCTTGCTATTTTGCACACGCTAGGCCCTTGTTCTTGCAATTTTGCACACGCTAGGCCCTTGTTCTTGCAATTTTGCACACGCTAGGCCCTTGTTCTTGCTATTTTGCACACGCTAGACCCTTGTTCTTGCAATTTTGCACACGCTAGGCCCTTGTTCTTGCTACACGCTAGGCCCTTGTTCTTGCTATTTTGCACACGCTAGACCCTTGTTCTTGCAATTTTGCACACGCTAGGCCCTTGTTCTTGCAATTTTGCACACGCTAGACCCTTGTTCTTGCAATTTTGCACACGCTAGGCCCTTGTTCTTGCTATTTTGCACACACTAGACCCTTGTTCTTGCAATTTTGCACACGCTATGCCCTTGTTCTTGCTATTCTGCACACGCTAGACCCTTGTTCTTGCAATTTTGCACACGCTAGGCCCTTGTTCTTGCTATTTTGCATACGCCAGGCCCTTGTTGTTGCTATTTTGCACACACTAGGCCCTTGTTATTGCAATTTTTCACACTCTAGGCCCTTGTTCTTGCTATTTTGCACATGCTAGACCCTTGTTCTTGCAATTTTGCACACGCTAGGCCCTTGTTCTTGCAATTCTGCACATGCAAGGCCCTTTTTCTTGCAGTTTTGCACACGCTAGGCCATTGTTCTTGCAATTTTGCACACGCTAGGCCCTTGTTCTTGCAATTTTGCACACGCTAGGCCCTTGTTCTTGCAATTTTGCACACGCTAGGCCCTTGTTCTTGCAATTTTGCACAGGCTTGGCCCTTGTTCTTGCTATTTTGCACACGCTAGGCCCTTGTTGTCGCTATTCTGCACACGCTAGGCCCTTGTTCTTGCAATTTTGCACACGATTGACCCTTGTTCTTGCAATTTTGCACACGCTAGGCCCTTGTTCTTGCTATTTTGCACACGCTAGGCCCTTGTTGTCGCTATTTTGCACACGCTAGGCCCTTGTTCTTGCAATTTTGCACACGCTAGGCCCTTGTTCTTGCAATTTTGCAAACGCTAGGCCCTTGTTCTTGCTATTTTGCACACGCTAGACCCTTGTTCTTGCAATTGTGCACACGCTAGGCCCTTGTTCTTGCTACACACTAGGCCCTTGTTCTTGCTATTTTGCACACGCTAGACCCTTGTTCTTGCAATTTTGCACACGCTAGGCCCTTGTTCTTGCAATTTTGCACACGCTAGACCCTTGTTCTTGCAATTTTGCACACGCTTGGCCCTTGTTCTTGCTATTTCGCACACACTAGACCCTTGTTCTTGCAATTTAGCACACGCTATGCCCTTGTTCTTACTATTCTGCACACGCTAGACCCTTGTTCTTGCAATTTTGCACACGCTAGGCCCTTGTTCTTGCTATGTTGCATACGCCAGGCCCTTGTTGTTGCTATTTTGCACACACTAGGCCCTTGTTCTTGCTATTTTGCACACGCTATACCCTTGTTCTTGCAATTTTGCACACGCTAGGCCCTTGTTCTTGCAATTCTGCACATGCAAGGCCCTTTTTCTTGCAGTTTTGCACACGCTAGGCCCTTGTTCTTGCAATTTTGCACACGCTAGGCCCTTGTTCTTGCAATTTTGCACACGCTAGGCCCTTGTTCTTGCAATTTTGCACACGCTAGGCCCTTGTTCTTGCAATTTTGCACAGGCTTGGCCCTTGTTCTTGCTATTTTGTACACGCTAGGCCCTTGTTCTTGCTATTTTGCACATGCTAGACCCTTGTTCTTGCAATTTTGCACACGCTAGGCCCTTGTTCTTGCAGTTTTGCACACGCTTGGCCCTTGTTCTTGCTAGTTCGCACATGCTATACCCTTATTCTTGCAATTTTGCACAAGCTATGCCCTTGTTCTTGCTATTTTGCCCACGCTAGACCCTTGTTCTTGCAATTTTGCATATGCTAGGCCCTTGTTCTTGCAATTTTGCACACGCTAGGCCACTGTTTTTGCTATTTTGCACACGCTAGGCCCTTGTTCTCGCAATTTTGCACACGCTAGGCCCTTGTTCTTGCTATTTTGCACACGCTAGGCCCTTGTTCTTGCAATTTTGCATACGCTAGGCCCTTGTTGTTGCAATTTTGCACACGCTAGGGCCTTGTTCTTGCAATTTTGCACATGCTAGACCCTTGTTCTTGCAATTTTGCACATGCTATTCCCTTGTTCTTGCTATTTTGCACACACTAGACTGTTGTTCTTGCAATTTTGCACACGCTAGGCCCTTGTTCTTGCTATTTTGCACACGCTAGAGCCTTGTTCTTGCTATTTTGCACACGCTAGGCCCTTGTTCTTGCTATTTTGCACACGCTAGGCCTTTGTTCTTGCAATTTTGCACACGCCAGGCCCTTGTTCTTGCAATTTCGCACATGCTAGGCCCTTGTTCTTGCATTATTGCACACGCTAGACCCTTGTTATTGCAATTTTGCACACACTTTGCCCTTGTTCTTGCTATTTTGCACACGCTAGACCCTTGTTCTTGCTATTTTGCATACGCTAGATCCTTGTTCTTGCAATTTTGCGCACGCTAGGCCCTTGTTCTTGCAATTTTGCATACGCTAGGCCCTTGTTGTTGCAATTTTGCACACGCTAGGGCCTTGTTCTTGCAATTTTGAACACGCTAGGCCCTTGTTCTTGCAATTTTGCACACGCTAAGCCCTTGTTCTTGCAATTTTGCACACGCTAAGCCCTTGTTCTTGCTATTTTGCACACGCTAGACCCTTGTTCTTGCTATTTTGCATACGCTAGACCCTTGTTCTTGCAATTTTGCACACGCTAGGCCCTTGTTCTTGCAATTTTGCATACGCTAGGCCCTTGTTGTTGCAATTTTGCATACGCTAGGGCCTTGTTCTTGCAATTTTGCACATGCTAGACCCTTGTTCTTGCAATTTTGCACATGCTATTCCCTTGTTCTTGCTATTTTGCACACACTAGACCGTTGTTCTTGCAATTTTGCACACGCTAGGCCCTTGTTCTTCCTATTTTGCACACGCTAGAGCCTTGTTTTTGCTATTTTGCACACGCTAGGCCCTTGTTCTTGCTATTTTGCACACGCTAGGCCCTTGTTCTTGCAATTTTGCACACGCCAGGCCCTTGTTCTTGCAATTTCGCACATGCTAGGCCCTTGTTCTTGCATTTTTGCACACGCTAGACCCTTGTTATTGCAACTTTGCACACACTTTGCCCTTGTTCTTGCTATTTTGCACACGCTAGACCCTTGTTCTTGCAATTTTGCACACGCTATGCTCCTGTTCTTGCTATTTTGCACACGCTAGACCCTTGTTCTTGCAATTTAGCACACGCTATGCCCCTGTTCTTGCTATTTTGCACACGCTAGACCCTTGTTCTTGAAATTTTGCACACGCTAGGCCCTTGTTCTTGCAATTTTGCACATGCTAGGCCCTTGATCTTGCTATTTTGCACACGCTAGACCCTTGTTCTTGCATTTTTGAACACGCTAGACCCTTGTTATTGCAATTTTGCACACACTTTGCCCATGTTCTTGCTATTTTGCACACGCTAGACCCTTGTTCTTGCAATTTTGCAAACGCTATGCCCCTGTTCTTGCTATTTTGCACACGCTAGACCCTTGTTCTTGCAATTTAGCACGCCCTATGCCCCTGTTCTTGCTATTTTGCACACGCTAGACCCTTGTTCTTGCAATTTTGCACACGCTAGGCCCTTGTTCTTGCAATTTTGCACATGCTAGGCCCTTGTTCTTGCAATTTTGCACACGCTAGACCCTTGTTCTTGCAATTTTGCACACACTTTGCCCTTGTTCTTTCTATTTTGCACACGCTACACCCTTGTTCTTGCAATTTTGCACACGCTATGCCCCTCTTCTTGCTATTTTGCACACGCTAGACCCTTGTTCTTGCAATTTTGCACACGCTAGGCCCTTGTTCTTGCGATTTTGCACACGCTAGGCCCCTGTTCTTGCAATTTTGAACACGCTAGGCCCTAGTTCTTGCAATTTTGCACACACTTTACCCTTGTTCTTGCTATTTTGCCCAGCTAGACCCTTGTTCTTGCAATTTTGCAAACGCTATGCCCCTGTTCTTGCTATTTTGCACACGCTAGACCCTTGTTCTTGCAATTTAGAACACCCTATGCCCCTGTTCTTGCTATTTTGCACACGCTAGACCCTTGTTCTTGCAATTTTGCACACGCTAGGCCCTTGTTCTTGCAATTTTGCACATGCTAGGCCCTTGTTCTTGCAATTTTGCACACGCTAAACCCTTGTTCTTGCAATTTTGCACACACTTTGCCCTTGTTCTTGCTATTTTGCACACGCTACACCCTTGTTCTTGCAATTTTGCACACGCTATGCCCCTGTTCTTGCTATTTTGCACACGCTAGACCCTTGTTCTTGCAATTTTGCACACGCTAGGCCCTTGTTCTTGCAATTTTGCACACGCTAGGCCCTTGTTCTTGCAATTTTGAACACGCTAGGCCCTAGTTCTTGCAATTTTGCACACACTAGGCCCTTGTTCTTGCTATTTTGCACACGCTAGACCCTTGTTCTTGCAATTTTACACATGCTAGGCCCTAGTTCTTGCAATTTTGCACACGCTAGGCGCTTGTTCTCGCAATTTTGCACACGCTAGGCTCTTGTTCTTGCAATTTTACACGTGTTAGGCCCTTGTTCTTGCAATTTTGCACACGCTAGGCCCTTGTTCTTGGAATTTTGCACACGCTAGACCCTTGTTCTTGCAATTTTGCACACACTTTGCCCTTGCTCTTGCTATTTTGCACATGCTTCACCCTTGTTCTTGCAATTTTGCACACGCTATGCCCCTGTTCTTGCTATTTTGACAACGCTAGACCCTTGTTCTTGCAATTTTGCACACGCTAGGCCCTTGTTCTTGCAATTTTGCACACGCTAGGCCCTTGTTCTTGTTATTCTGCACACGCTAGGCCCTAGTTCTTGCAATTTTGCACACGCTAGGCCCTTGTTCTTGCAATTTTGCACACGCTAGGCCCTTGTTCTTGCAATTTTACACGTGCTAGGCCTTGTTCTTGCAATTTTGCACACGCTAGGCCATTGTTCTTGCAATTTTGCACACGCTAGGCCATTGTTCTTGCAATTTTGCACACGCTAGGCCCTTGTTCTTGCTATTTTGCATACACTAGACCCTTGTTTTTGCAAATTTGCACACGCTAGGTCCTTGTTCTTGCAATTTTGAACACGCGAGGCCCTTGTTCTTGCAATTTGGCACACGCTAGGCCCTTGTACTTGCTATTTTGCACACGCTAGACCCTTGTTCTTGCAATTTTGCACACGCTAGTCCCTTGTTCTTGCAATTTTGCACACGCGAGGCCCTTGTTCTTGCAAGTTTGCACAAGCTAGGCCCTTTTTCTTGCAATTTTGCACACGCTAGGCCCTTGTTCTTACAATTTTACACACGCTCTGCCCCTGTTCTAACTATTTTGCACATGCTAGACCCTTGTTCTTGCAATTTTGCACACGCTAGGACCTTGTTCTTGCAATTTTGCACACGCTAGGCCCTTGTTCTTGCAATTTTGAACACGCTAGGCCTTAGTTTTTGCAATTTTGCACACACTAGGCCTTTGTTCTTACTATTTTGCACACGCTAGACCCTTGTTCTTGCAATTTTGCACACGCAAGACCCTTGTTCTTGCAATTTTGCACACGCTAGGCCCTTGTTCTTGCAATTTTTCACACGCTAAGCCCTTGTTCTTGCAATTTAACACGTACTAGGCCCTTGTTCTTGCAATTCTGCACCCGCTAGGCCCTTGTTCTTGCAATTTTGCACACGCTAGACCCTTGTTCTTGCAATTTTGCACACACTTTGCCCTTGTTCTTGCTATTTTGCACACGCTACACCCTTGTTCTTGCAATTTTGCACACGCTATGCCCCTGTTCTTGCTATTTTGCACACGCTAGACCCTTGTTCTTGCAATTTTGCACACGCTAGGCCCTTGTTCTTGCAATTTTGCACACGCTAGGCCCTTGTTCTTGCAATTTTGAACTTGCTAGGCCCTAGTTCTTGCAATTTTGCACACACTAGGCCCTTGTTCTTGTTATTTTGCACACGCTAGGCCCTAGTTGTTGCAGTTTTGCTCACGCTAGGCCCATGTTCTTGCAATTTTGCACACCCTAGGCCCTTGTTCTTGCAATTTTGCACACGCTAGGCCCTTGTTCTTGCAATTTTGCACACGCTATTCCCTTGTTCTTGCTATTTTGCACACGCTAGACCGTTGTTCTTGCAATTTTGTACACGCTAGGCCATTGTTCTTGCAATTTTGCACACCCTAGGCCATTGTTCTTGCAATTTTGGACACGCTAGGCCCTTGTTCTTGCTATTTTGCATACACTAGACCCTTGTTTTTGCAATTTTGCACACGCTAGGCCCTTGTTCTTGCAATTTTGAACACGCGGGGCCCTTGTTCTTGCAATTTTGCACACGCTAGGCCCTTGTTCTTGCTATTTTGCACACGCTAGACCCTTGTTCTTGCAATTTTGCACACGCTAGGCCCTTGTTCTTGCAATTTTGCACACGCGAGGCCCTTGTTCTTGCAAGTTTGCACAAGCTAGGCCCTTTTTCTTGCAATTTTGCACACGCTAGGCCCTTGTTCTTACAATTTTGCACACGCTATGCCCCTGTTCTTGCTATTTGGCACACGCTAGACCCTTGTTCTTGCAATTTTGCACACGCAAGGCCCTTGTTCTTGCAATTTTGCACACGCTAGGCCCTTGTTCTTGCAATTTTGCACACGCTAGGCCCTTGTTCTTGCAATTTTACACGTGCTAGGCCCTTGTTCTTGCAATTTTGCACACGCTAGGCCCTTGTTCTTGCAATTTTGCACACGCTAGACCCTTGTTCTTGCAATTTAACACGCGCTAGACCCTTTTTCTTGCTATTTCGCGAAGACTAGGCCCTTGTTCTTGATTTTTTGCACACGCTTGGCCCTTGCTCTTGCCATTTTGCACTCGCTAGGCCCTTGTTTTTGCAATTTTGCACACGCTAGGCCCTTGTTCTTGCTATTTTGCACACGCTAGACCCTTGTTCTTGTAATTTTGCACACGCTAGGCCCTTGTTGTTGCAATTTCGCACACGCTAGGCCCTTGTTCTTGCAATTTTGCACACGCTAGGCCCTTGTCCTTGCAATTTTGCACACGCTAGGCCCTTGTTCTTGCTATTTTGCACACACTAGACCCTAGTTCTTGCAATTTTGCACACGCTAGGCCCTTGTTCTTGCAATTTTGCACAGGCTAGGCCCTTGTTCTTGCTACACGCTAGGCCCTTGTTCTTGCTATTTTGCACACGCTAGACCCTTGTTCTTGCAGTTTTGCAGACGCTAGGCCCTTGTTCTAGCAATTTTGCACACGCTAGGCCCTTGTTCTTTCAATTTTGCACACGCTAGGCCCTTGTTCTTGCTATTTTGCACACGCTAGACCCTTGTTCTTGCAGTTTTGCAGACGCTAGGCCCTTGTTCTTGCAATTTTGCACACGCTAGGCCCTTGTTCTTGCAACTTTGCACACGCTAGGCCCTTGTTCTTGCAATTTTGCACACGCTAGGCCCTTCTTCTTGCAATTTTGCACACGCTAGGCCCTTGTTCTTGCAATTTTGCACACGCTAGACCCTTGTTCTTGCAATTTTGCACAGGCTAGGCCCTTGTTCTTGCTACACGCTAGGCCCTTGTTCTTGCTATTTTGCACACGCTAGGCCCTTGTTCTTGCTATTTTGCACACGCTAGACCCTTGTTCTTGCAGTTTTGCAGACGCTAGGCCCTTATTCTTGCAATTTTGCTTACGCTAGGCCCTTGTTCTTGCAATTTTGCACACGCTAGGCCCTTGTTCTTGCAATTTTGCACACGCTAGGCCCTTATTCTTGCAATTTTGCACACGCTAGGCCCTTGTTCTTGCTATTTTGCACACGCTAGACCCTTATTCTTGCAATTTTGCACACGCTATGTTCTTGTTCTTGCTATTCTGCACACGCTAGACCCTTGTTCTTGCAATTTTGCATACGCTAGGCCCTTGTTCTTGCTATTTTGCACACGCTAGGCCCTTGTTCTTGCTATTTTGCACACGCTAGACCTTTGTTCTTGCAATTTTGCACACGCTGGGCCCTTGTTCTTGCAATTTTGCACACGCTAGGCACTTGTTCTTGCAGTTTTGCACACGCTAGGCCCTTGTTCTTGCTATTTTGCACACGCTAGGCCCTTGTTCTTGCTATTTTGCACACGCTAGACCCTTGTTCTTGCAATTTTGCACACGCTAGGCCCTTGTTCTTGCAATTTTGCACACGCTATGCCCTTGTTCTTGCTATTCTGCACACGCTAGACCTTTGTTCTTGCAATTTTGCACACGCTAGGCCCTTGTTCTTGTTATTTTGCATACGCTAGGCCCTTGTTCTTGCTATTTTGCACACGCTAGACCCTTGTTCTTGCAATTTTGCACACGCTAGGCCCTTGTTCTTGCAATTTTGCACACGCTAAGCCCTTGTTCTTGCTATTTAGCACACGCTAGACCCTTGTTCTTGCAATTTTGCACACACTAGACACTAGTTCTTTCAATTTTGCACACGCTAGGCCCTTGTTCTTGCAATTTTGCACAGGCTAGGCCCTTGTTCTTGATACACGCTAGGCCCTTGATCTTGCTATTTTGCACACGCTAGACCCTTGTTCTTGCAGTTTTGCAGACGCTAGGCCCTTGTTCTTGCAATTTTGCACACGCTAGGCCCTTGTTCTTGCAATTTTGCATACGCTAGGCCCTTGTTCTTGCAATTTTGCACACGCTAGACCCTTGTTCTTGCAATTTTGCACAGGCTAGGCCCTTGTTCTTGCTACACGCTAGGCCCTTGTTCTTGCTATTTTGCACACGCTAGGCCCTTGTTCTTGCTATTTTGCACATGCTAGACCCTTGTTCTTGCAGTTTTGCAGACGCTAGGCCCTTATTCTTGCATTTTTGCACACGCTAGGCCCTTGTTCTTGCAATTTTGCACACGCTAGGCCCTTGTTCTTGCAATTTTGCACACGCTAGGCCCTTATTCTTGCAATTTTGCACACGCTAGGCCCTTGTTCTTGCTATTTTGCACACGCTAGACCCTTGTTCTTGCAATTTTGCAAACGCTATGCCCTTGTTCTTGCTATTTTGCACACGCTAGGCCCTTGTTCTTGCTATTTTGCACACGCTAGACCCTTGTTCTTGCAATTTTGCACACGCTGGGCCCTTGTTCTTGCAATTTTGCACACGCTAGGCACTTGTTCTTGCAATTTTGTACACGCTAGGCCCTTGTTCTTGCTATTTTGCACACGCTAGGCCTTTGTTCTTGCTATTTTGCACACGCTAGACCCTTGTTCTTGCAATTTTGCACACGCTAGGCCCTTGTTCTTGCAATTTTGCACACGCTATGCCCTTGTTCTTGCTATTCTGCACACGCTAGACCTTTGTTCTTGCAATTTTGCACATGCTAGGCCCTTGTTTTTGCTATTTTTCATACGCTAGGCCCTTGTTCTTGCTATTTTGCACACGCTAGACCCTTGTTCTTGCAATTTTGCACACGCTAGGCCCTTGTTCTTGCAATTTTGCACACGCTACGCCCTTGTTCTTGCTATTTTGCACACGCTAGACCCTTGTTCTTGCAATTTTGCACACGCTGACCCTTGTTCTTGCAATTTTGCACACGCTAGACCCTTGTTCTTGAAATTTTGCACACGCTAGGCCCTTGTTCTTGCTTTATTGCACACGCTAGACCCCTATTCTTGCAATTTCGCACACGCTAGGCCCTTGTTCTTGCTACCCGCTAGGCCCTTGTTCTTGCTATTTTGCACACGCTAGATCCTTGTTCTTGCAGTTTTGCAAACGCTAGGCCCTAGTTCTTGCAATTTTGCACCCGCTAGGCCCTTGTTCTTGCAATTTTGCACACGCTAGGCCCTTGTTCTTGCAATTTTGCACACGCTAGGCCTTTATTCTTGCAATTTTGCACACGCTAGGCCCTTGTTCTTGCTATTTTGCACACGCTAGACCCTTGTTCTTCCAGTTTTGCACACGCTAGGCCCTTGTTCTTGCTATTTTGCACACGCTAGACCCTTGTTCTTGCAATTTTGCACACGCTATGCCCTTGTTCTTGCTATTTTGCACACGCTAGACCCTTGTTCTTGCAATTTTGCACACGCTAGGCCCTTGTTCTTGCTATTTTGCACACGCTAGGCCCTTGTTGTCGCTTTTTTGCACACGCTAGGCCCTTGTTCTTGCAATTTTGCACACGCTAGGCCCTTGTTCTTGCAATTTTGCACACGCTAGGCCGTTGTTCTTGCTATTTTGCACACGCTAGACCCTTGTTCTTGCAATTTTGCACACGCTAGGCCCTTGTTCTTGCTACACGCTAGGCCCTTGTTCTTGCTATTTTGCACACGCTAGACCCTTGTTCTTGCAATTTTGCACACGCTAGGCCCTTGTTCTTGCAATTTTGCACACGCTAGACCCTTGTTCTTGCAATTTTGCACACGCTTGGCCCTTGTTCTTGCTATTTTGCACACACTAGACCCTTGTTCTTGCAATTTTGCACACGCTATGCCCTTGTTCTTGCTATTCTGCACACGCTAGACCCTTGTTCTTGCAATTTTGCACACGCTAGGCCCTTGTTCTTGCTATTTTGCATACGCCAGGCCCTTGTTGTTGCTATTTTGCACACACTAGGCCCTTGTTCTTGCAATTTTTCACACTCTAGGCCCTTGTTCTTGCTATTTTGCACACGCTAGACCCTTGTTCTTGCAATTTTGCACACGCTAGGCCCTTGTTCTTGCAATTCTGCACATGCAAGGCCCTTTTTCTTGCAGTTTTGCACACGCTAGGCCCTTGTTCTTGCAATTTTGCACAAGCTAGACCCTTGTTCTTGCTATTTTGCACACGCTAGACCGTTGTTCTTGCAATTTTGCACACGCTATGCCCTTGTTCTTGCTATTTTGCACACGCTAGACCCTTGTTCTTGCAATTTTGCACAGGCTAGGCCCTTGTTCTTGCTATTTTGCACACGCTAGGCCCTTGTTGTCGCTATTTTGCACACGCTAGGCCCTTGTTCTTGCAATTTTGCACACGCTAGGCCCTTGTTCTTGCAATTTTGCAAACGCTAGGCCCTTGTTCTTGCTATTTTGCACACGCTAGACCCTTGTTCTTGCAATTTTGCACACGCTAGGCCCTTGTTCTTGCTATTTTGCACACGCTAGACCCTTGTTCTTGCAATTTTGCACACGCTAGGCCCTTGTTCTTGCAATTTTGCACACGCTAGACCCTTGTTCTTGCAATTTTGCACACGCTTGGCCCTTGTTCTTGCTATTTTGCACACACTAGACCCTTGTTCTTGCAATTTTGCACACGCTATGCCCTTGTTCTTGCTATTTTGCACACGCTAGACCCTTGTTCTTGCAATTTTGCACACGCTAGGCCCTTGTTCTTGCTACACGCTAGGCCCTTGTTCTTGCTATTTTGCACACGCTAGACCCTTGTTCTTGCAATTTTGCACACGCTAGGCCCTTGTTCTTGCAATTTTGCACACGCTAGACCCTTGTTCTTGCAATTTTGCACACGCTTGGCCCTTGTTCTTGCTATTTTGCACACACTAGACCCTTGTTCTTGCAATTTTGCACACGCTATGCCCTTGTTCTTGCTATTCTGCACACGCTAGACCCTTGTTCTTGCAATTTTGCACACGCTAGGCCCTTGTTCTTGCTATTTTGCATACGCCAGGCCCTTGTTGTTGCTATTTTGCACACACTAGGCCCTTGTTCTTGCAATTTTTCACACTCTAGGCCCTTGTTCTTTCTATTTTGCACACGCTAGACCCTTGTTCTTGCAATTTTGCACACGCTAGGCCCTTGTTCTTGCAATTCTGCACATGCAAGGCCCTTTTTCTTGCAGTTTTGCACACGCTAGGCCCTTGTTCTTGCAATTTTGCACAAGCTAGACCCTTGTTCTTGCTATTTTGCACACGCTAGACCGTTGTTCTTGCAATTTTGCACACGCTATGCCCTTGTTCTTGCTATTTTGCACACGCTAGACCCTTGTTCTTGCAATTTTGCACAGGCTAGGCCCTTGTTCTTGCTATTTTGCACATGCTAGGCCCTTGTTGTCGCTATTTTGCACACGCTAGGCCCTTGTTCTTGCAATTTTGCACACGCTAGGCCCTTGTTCTTGCAATTTTGCAAACGCTAGGCCCTTGTTCTTGCTATTTTGCACACGCTAGACCCTTGTTCTTGCAATTTTGCACACGCTAGGCCCTTGTTCTTGCTATTTTGCACACGCTAGACCCTTGTTCTTGCAATTTTGCACACGCTAGGCCCTTGTTCTTGCAATTTTGCACACGCTAGACCCTTGTTCTTGCAATTTTGCACACGCTAGGCCCTTGTTCTTGCTATTTTGCACACGCTAGACCCTTGTTCTTGCAATTTTGCACACGCTATGCCCTTGTTCTTGCTATTCTGCACACGCTAGACCCTTGTTCTTGCAATTTTGCACACGCTAGGCCCTTGTTCTTGCTATTTTGCATACGCCAGGCCCTTGTTGTTGCTATTTTGCACACACTAGGCGCTTGTTCTTGCAATTTTTCACGCTCTAGGCCCTTGTTCTTGCTATTTTGCACACGCTAGACCCTTGTTCTTGCAATTTTGCACATGCTAGGCCCTTGTTGTTGCAATTCTGGACATGCAAGGCCCTTTTTCTTGCAGTTTTGCACACGCTAGGCCCTTGTTCTTGCAATTTTGCACACGCTAGGCCCTTGTTCTTGCAATTTTGCACACGCTAGGCCCTTGTTCTTGCAATTTTGCACACGCTAGGCCCTTGTTCTTGCAATTTTGCACAGGCTTGGCCCTTGTTCTTGCTATTTTGTACACGCTAGGCCTTTGTTCTTGCTATTTTGCACATGCTAGACCCTTGTTCTTGCAATTTTGCACACGCTAGGCCCTTGTTGTTGCAGTTTTGCACACGCTTGGCCCTTGTTTTTGCTATTTTGCACATGCTATACCCGTATTCTTGCAATTTTCCACAAGCTATGCCCTTGTTCTTGCTATTTTGCCCACGCTAGACCCTTGTTCTTGCAATTTTGCATATGCTAGGCCCGTGTTCTTGCAATTTTGCACACGCTAGGCCCCAGTTCTTGCTATTTTGCACACGCTAGGCCCTTGTTCTTGCAATTTTGCACACGCTAGGCCCTTGTTCTTGCTATTTTGCACACGCTAGGCCCTTGTTCTTGCTATTTTGCACACGCTAGAACCTTGTTCTTGCAATTTTGCACACGCTAGGCCCTTGTTCTTGCTATTTTGCACACGCTAGACCCTTGTTCTTGCAATTTTGCACACGCTAGGCCCTTGTTCTTGCTACACGCTAGGCCCTTGTTCTTGCTATTTTGCACACACTAGACCCTTGTTCTTGCAATTTTGCACACGCTAGGCCCTTGTTCTTGCAATTTTGCACACACTAGACCCTTGTTCTTGCAATTCTGCACACGCTAGGCCCTTGTTCTTGCTATTTTGCACACACTAGACCCTTGTTCTTGCAATTTTGCACCACTATGCCCTTGTTCTTGCTATTCTGCACACGCTAGGCCCTTGTTCTTGCTATTTTGCACACGCCAGGCCCTTGTTGTTGCTATTTTGCACACGCTAGGCCCTTGTTCTTGCAATTTTGCACACGCTAGGCCCTTGTTCTTGCTATTTTGCACACGCTAGACCCTTGTTCTTGCAATTTTGCACACGCTAGGCCCTTGTTCTTGCAATTTTGCACACGCAAGGCCCTTTTTCTTGCAATTTTGCACACGCTAGGCCCTTGTTCTTGCAATTTTGCACATGCTAGGCCCTTGTTCTTGCAATTTTGCACACGCTAGGCCCTTGTTCTTGGAATTTTGCACACGCTAGGCCCTTGTTCTTGCAATTTTGCACAGGGTTGGCCCTTGTTCTTGCTATTTTGCACACGCTAGGCCCTTGTTCTTGCAATTTTACACACGCTAGGCCCTTGTTCTTGCAATTTTGCACACGCTAGGCCCTTGTTCTTGCTATTTTGCACACGCTAGACCCTTGTCTTGCAATTTTGCACACGATAGGCCCTTGTTCTTGCTACACGCTAGGCCCTTGTTCTTGCTATTTTGCACACGCTAGACCCTTGTTCTTGCAATTTTGCACACGCTAGGCCCTTGTTCTTGCAATTTTGCACACGCTAGACCCTTGTTCTTGCAATTTTGCACACGCTAGGCCCTTGTTCTTGCTATTTTGCACACACTAGACCCTTGTTCTTGCAATTTTGCACACGCTATGCCCTTGTTCTTGCTATTCTGCACACGCTAGACCCTTGTTCTTGCAATTTTGCACACGCTAGGCCCTTGTTCTTGCTATTTTGCACACGCTAGGCCCTTGTTCTTGCTATTTTGCACACGCTAGAACCTTGTTCTTGCAATTTTGCACACGCTAGGCCCTTGTTCTTGCTATTTTGCACACGCTAGACCCTTGTTCTTGCAATTTTGCACACGCTAGGCCCTTGTTCTTGCTACACGCTAGGCCCTTGTTCTTGCTATTTTGCACACGCTAGACCCTTGTTCTTGCAATTTTGCACACGCTAGGCCCTTGTTCTTGCAATTTTGCACACACTAGACCCTTGTTCTTGCAATTCTGCACACGCTAGGCCCTTGTTCTTGCTATTTTGCACACACTAGACCCTTGTTCTTGCAATTTTGCACCACTATGCCCTTGTTCTTGCTATTCTGCACACGCTAGGCCCTTGTTCTTGCTATTTTGCACACGCCAGGCCCTTGTTGTTGCTATTTTGCACACGCTAGGCCCTTGTTCTTGCAATTTTGCACACGCTAGGCCCTTGTTCTTGCTATTTTGCACACGCTAGACCCTTGTTCTTGCAATTTTGCACACGCTAGGCCCTTGTTCTTGCAATTTTGCACACGCAAGGCCCTTTTTCTTGCAATTTTGCACACGCTAGGCCCTTGTTCTTGCAATTTTGCACATGCTAGGCCCTTGTTCTTGCAATTTTGCACACGCTAGGTCCTTGTTCTTGGAATTTTGCACACGCTAGGCCCTTGTTCTTGCAATTTTGCACAGGGTTGGCCCTTGTTCTTGCTATTTTGCACACGCTAGGCCCTTGTTCTTGCAATTTTACACACGCTAGGCCCTTGTTCTTGCAATTTTGCACACGCTAGGCCCTTGTTCTTGCTATTTTGCACACGCTAGACCCTTGTTCTTGCAATTTTGCACACGATAGGCCCTTGTTCTTGCTACACGCTAGGCCCTTGTTCTTGCTATTTTGCACACGCTAGACCCTTGTTCTTGAAATTTTGCACACGCTAGGCCCTTGTTCTTGCAATTTTGCACACGCTAGACCCTTGTTCTTGCAATTTTGCACACGCTAGGCCCTTGTTCTTGCTATTTTGCACACACTAGACCCTTGTTCTTGCAATTTTGCACACGCTATGCCCTTGTTCTTGCTATTCTGCACACGCTAGACCCTTGTTCTTGCAATTTTGCACACGCTAGGCCCTTGTTCTTGCTATTTTGCATACGCCAGGCCCTTGTTGTTGCTATTTTGCACACACTAGGCCCTTGTTATTGCAATTTTTCACACTCTAGGCCCTTGTTCTTGCTATTTTGCACACGCTAGACCCTTGTTCTTGCAATTTTGCACACGCTAGGCCCTTGTTCTTGCAATTCTGCACATGCAAGGCCCTTTTTCTTGCAGTTTTGCACACGCTAGGCCATTGTTCTTGCAATTTTGCACACGCTAGGCCCTTGTTCTTGCAAATTTGCACACGCTAGGCCCTTGTTCTTGCAATTTTGCACACGCTAGGCCCTTGTTCTTGCAATTTTGCACAGGCTTGGCCCTTGTTCTTGCTATTTTGTACACGCTAGGCCCTTGTTCTTGCTATTTTGCACATGCTAGACCCTTGTTCTTGCAATTTTGCACACGCTAGGCCCTTGTTCTTGCAGTTTTGCACACGCTTGGCCCTTGTTCTTGCTAGTTTGCACATGCTATACCCTTATTCTTGAAATTTTGCACAAGCTATGCCCTTGTTCTTGCTATTTTGCCCACGCTAGACCCTTGTTCTTGCAATTTTGCATATGCTAGGCCCTTGTTCTTGCAATTTTGCACACGCTAGGCCCCTGTTTTTGCTATTTTGCACACGCTAGGCCCTTGTTCTTGCAATTTTGCACACGCTAGGCCCTTGTTCTTGCTATTTTGCACACGCTAGGCCCTTGTTCTTGCTATTTTGCACACGCTAGACCTTTGTTCTTGCAATTTTGCACACGCTAGGCCCTTTTTCTTGCTATTTTGCACACGCTAGACCCTTGTTCTTGCAATTTTGCACACGCTAGGCCCTTGTTCTTGCTATTTTGCACACGCTAGACCCTTGTTCTTGCAATTTTGCACACGCTAGGCCCTTGTTCTTGCTACACGCTAGGCTCTTGTTCTTGCTATTTTGCACACGCTAGACCCTTGTTCTTGCAATTTTGCACACGCTAGGCCCTTGTTCTTGCAATTTTGCACACGCTAGACCCTTGTTCTTGCAATTTTGCACACGCTAGGCCCTTGTTCTTGCTATTTTGCACACACTAGACCCTTGTTCTTGCAATTTTGCACCACTATGCCCTTGTTCTTGCTATTCTGCACACGCTAGGCCCTTGTTCTTGCTATTTTGCACACGCCAGGCCCTTGTTGTTGCTATTTTGCACACGCTAGGCCCTTGTTCTTGCAATTTTGCACACGCTAGGCCCTTGTTCTTGCTATTTTGCACACGCTAGACCCTTGTTCTTGCAATTTTGCACACGCTAGGCCCTTGTTCTTACAATTTTGCACACGCAAGGCCCTTTTTCTTGCAATTTTGCACACGCTAGGCCCTTGTTCTTGCAATTTTGCACATGCTAGGCCCTTGTTCTTGCAATTTTGCACACGCTAGGCCCTTGTTCTTGGAATTTTGCACACGCTAGGCCCTTGTTCTTGCAATTTTGCACAGGGTTGGCCCTTGTTCTTGCTATTTTGCACACGCTAGGCCCTTGTTCTTGCAATTTTACAGACGCTAGGCCCTTGTTCTTGCAATTTTGCACACGCTAGGCCCTTGTTCTTGCTATTTTGCACACGCTAGACCCTTGTTCTTGCAATTTTGCACACGATAGGCCCTTGTTCTTGCTACACGCTAGGCCCTTGTTCTTGCTATTTTGCCCACGCTAGACCCTTGTTCTTGCAATTTCGCACACGCTAGGCCCTTGTTCTTGTAATTTTGCACACGCTAGACCCTTGTTCTTGCAATTTTGCACACGCTAGGCCCTTGTTCTTGCTATTTTGCACACACTAGACCCTTGTTCTTGCAATTTTGCACACGCTATGCCCTTGTTCTTGCTATTCTGCACACGCTAGACCCTTGTTCTTGCAATTTTGCACACGCTAGGCCCTTGTTCTTGCTATTTTGCATACGCCAGGCCCTTGTTGTTGCTATTTTGCACACACTAGGCCCTTGTTATTGCAATTTTTCACACTCTAGGCCCTTGTTCTTGCTATTTTGCACACGCTAGACCCTTGTTCTTGCAATTTTGCACACGCTAGGCCCTTGTTCTTGCAATTCTGCACATGCAAGGCCCTTTTTCTTGCAGTTTTGCACACGCTAGGCCATTGTTCTTGCAATTTTGCACACGCTAGGCCCTTGTTCTTGCAATTTTGCACACGCTAGGCCCTTGTTCTTGCAATTTTGCACACGCTAGGCCCTTGTTCTTGCAATTTTGCACAGGCTTGGCCCTTGTTCTTGCTATTTTGTACACGCTAGGCCCTTGTTCTTGCTATTTTGCACATGCTAGACCCTTGTTCTTGCAATTTTGCACACGCTAGGCCCTTGTTCTTGCAGTTTTGCACACGCTTGGCCCTTGTTCTTGCTAGTTTGCACATGCTATACCCTTATTCTTGCAATTTTGCACAAGCTATGCCCTTGTTCTTGCTATTTGCCCACGCTAGACCCTTGTTCTTGCAATTTTGCATATGCTAGGCCCTTGTTCTTGCAATTTTGCACACGCTAGGCCCCTGTTTTTGCTATTTTGCACACGCTAGGCCCTTGTTCTTGCAATTTTGCACACGCTAGGCCCTTGTTCTTGCTATTTTGCACACGCTAGGCCCTTGTTCTTGCTATTTTGCACACGCTAGACCCTTGTTCTTGCAATTTTGCACACGCTAGGCCCTTGTTCTTGCTATTTTGCACACGCTAGACCCTTGTTCTTGCAATTTTGCACATGCTAGGCCCTTGTTCTTGCTACACGCTAGGCCCTTGTTCTTGCTATTTTGCACACGCTAGACCCTTGTTCTTGCAATTTTGCACACGCTAGGCCCTTGTTCTTGCAATTTTGCACACGCTAGACCCTTGTTCTTGCAATTTTGCACACGCTAGGCCCTTGTTCTTGCTATTTTACACACACTAGACCCTTGTTCTTGCAATTTTGCACCACTATGCCCTTGTTCTTGCTATTCTGCACACGCTAGGCCCTTTTTCTTGCTATTTTGCACACGCCAGGCCCTTGTTGTTGCTATTTTGCGCACGCTAGGCCCTTGTTTTTGCAATTTTGCACACGCTAGGCCCTTGTTCTTGCTATTTTGCACACGCTAGACCCTTGTTCTTGCAATTTTGCACACGCTAGCCCCTTGTTCTTGCAACTTTGCACACGCAAGGCCCTTTTTCTTGCAATTTTGCACACGCTAGGCCCTTGTTCTTGCAATTTTGCACATGCTAGGCCCTTGTTATTGCAATTTTGCACACGATAGGCCCTTGTTCTTGCTATTTTGCACATGCTAGACCCTTGTTTTTGCTATTTTGGACTGGCTATGCCCCTGTTCTTGCTATTTTGCACATGCTAGACCCTTGTTCTTGCAATTTTGCACACGCTAGGCCCTTGTTCTTGCAATTTTGCACATGCTAGGCCCTTGTTCTTGCAATTTTGAACAGGCTAGGCCCTTGTTCTTACAATTTTGCACACGCTAGGCCCTTGTTCTTGCAATTTCGCACAAGCTAGGCCCTTGTTCTTGCTATTTTGCACACGCTAGACCCTTGTTCTTGCAATTTTGCACACACTTTGCCCTTGTTCTTGCTATTTTGCACACACTAGACCCTTGTTCTTGCAATTTTGCACACGCTATGCCCTTGTTCTTGCTATTTTGCACACGCTAGACCCTTGTTCTTGTAATTTTGCACACACTAGGCCCTTGTTCTTGCAATTTTGAACACGCTAGGCCCTTGTTCTTGCAATTTCGCACAAGCTAGGCCCTTGTTCTTGCTATTTTGCACACGCTAGACCCTTGTTCTTGCAATTTTGCACACACTTTGCCCTTGTTCTTGCTATTTTGCACACACTAGACCCTTGTTCTTGCAATTTTGCACACGCTAAGCCCTTGTTCTTGCTATTTTGCACACGCTAGACCCTTGTTCTTGCTATTTTGCATACGCTAGACCCTTGTTCTTGCAATTTTGCACACGCTAGGCCCTTGTTCTTGCAATTTTGCATACGCTAGGCCCTTGTTGTTGCAATTTTGCACACGCTAGGGCCTTGTTCTTGCAATTTTGCACATGCTAGACCCTTGTTCTTGCAATTTTGCACATGCTATTCCCTTGTTCTTGCTATTTTGCACACACTAGACCGTTGTTCTTGCAATTTTGCACACGCTAGGCCCTTGTTCTTGCTATTTTGCACACGCTAGAGCCTTGTTCTTGCTATTTTGCACACGCTAGGCCCTTGTTCTTGCTATTTTGCACACGCTAGGCCTTTGTTCTTGCAATTTTGCACACGCCAGGCCCTTGTTCTTGCAATTTCGCACATGCTAGGCCCTTGTTCTTGCATTATTGCACACACTAGACCCTTGTTATTGCAATTTTGCACACACTTTGCCCTTGTTCTTGCTATTTTGCACACGCTAGACCCTTGTTCTTGCTATTTTGCATACGCTAGACCCTTGTTCTTGCAATTTTGCACACGCTAGGCCCTTGTTCTTGCAATTTTGCATACGCTAGGCCCTTGTTGTTGCAATTTTGCACACGCTAGGGCCTTGTTCTTGCAATTTTGCACATGCTAGACCCTTGTTCTTGCAATTTTGCACATGCTATTCCCTTGTTCTTGCTATTTTGCACACACTAGACCGTTGTTCTTGCAATTTTGCACATGCTAGGCCCTTGTTCTTGCTATTTTGCACACGCTAGAGCCTTGTTCTTGCTATTTTGCACACGCTAGGCCCTTGTTCTTGCTATTTTGCACACGCTAGGCCCTTGTTCTTGCAATTTTGCACACGCCAGGCCCTTGTTCTTGCAATTTCGCACATGCTAGGCCCTTGTTCTTGCATTATTGCACACGCTAGACCCTTGTTATTGCAACTTTGCACACACTTTGCCCTTGTTCTTGCTATTTTGCACACGCTAGACCCTTGTTCTTGCAATTTTGCACACGCTATGCTCCTGTTCTTGCTATTTTGCACACGCTAGACCCTTGTTCTTGCAATTTAGCACACGCTATGCCCCTGTTCTTGCTATTTTGCACACGCTAGACCCTTGTTCTTGAAATTTTGCACACGCTAGGCCCTTGTTCTTGCAATTTTGCACATGCTAGGCCCTTGATCTTGCTATTTTGCACACGCTAGACCCTTGTTCTTGCATTTTTGAACACGCTAGACCCTTGTTATTGCAATTTTGCACACACTTTGCCCTTGTTCTTGCTATTTTGCACACGCTAGATCCTTGTTCTTGCAATTTTGCAAACGCTATGCCCTTGTTCTTGCTATTTTGCACACGCTAGACCCTTGTTCTTGCAATTTAGCACGCCCTATGCCCCTGTTCTTGCTATTTTGCACACGCTAGACCCTTGTTCTTGCAATTTTGCACACGCTAGGCCCTTGTTCTTGCAATTTTGCACATGCTAGGCCCTTGTTCTTGCAATTTTGCACACGCTAGACCCTTGTTCTTGCAATTTTGCACACACTTTGCCCTTGTTCTTTCTACTTTGCACACGCTACACTCTTGTTCTTGCAATTTTGCACACGCTATGCCCCTCTTCTTGCTATTTTGCACACGCTAGACCCTTGTTCTTGCAATTTTGCACACACTAGGCCCTTGTTCTTGCAATTTTGCACACGCTAGGCCCCTGTTCTTGCAATTTTGAACACGCTAGGCCCTAGTTCTTGCAATTTTGCACACACTTTGCCCTTGTTCTTGCTATTTTGCACACGCTAGACCCTTGTTCTTGCAATTTTGCAAACGCTATGCCCCTGTTCTTGCTATTTTGCACACGCTAGACCCTTGTTCTTGCAATTTAGCACACCCTATGCCCCTGTTCTTGCTATTTTGCACACGCTAGACCCTTGTTCTTGCAATTTTGCACACGCTAGGCCCTTGTTCTTGCAATTTTGCACATGCTAGGCCCTTGTTCTTGCAATTTTGCACACGCTAGACCCTTGTTCTTGCAATTTTGCACACACTTTGCCCTTGTTCTTGCTATTTTGCACACGCTACACCCTTGTTCTTGCAATTTTGCACACGCTATGCCCCTGTTCTTGCTATTTTGCACACGCTAGACCCTTGTTCTTGCAATTTTGCACACGCTAGGCCCTTGTTCTTGCAATTTTGCACACGCTAGGCCCTTGTTCTTGCAATTTTGAGCACGCTAGGCCCTAGTTCTTGCAATTTTGCTCACACTAGGCCCTTGTTCTTGCTATTTTGCACACGCTAGACCCTTGTTCTTGCAATTTTACACATGCTAGGCCCTAGTTCTTGCAATTTTGCACACACTAGGCCCCTGTTCTTGCTATTTTGCACACGCTAGACCCTTGTTCTTGCAATTTTGCACACGCTAGGCCCTTGTTCTTGCAATTTTGCACACGCTAGGCCCTTGTTCTTGTTATTCTGCACACGCTAGGCCCTAGTTCTTGCAATTTTGCACACGCTAGGCCCTTGTTCTTGCAATTTTGCACACGCTAGGCCCTTGTTCTTGCAATTTTACACGTGCTAGGCCTTGTTCTTGCAATTTTGCACACGCTAGGCCCTTGTTCTTGCAATTTTGCACACGCTATTCCCTTGTTCTTGCTATTTTGCACACACTAGACCGTTGTTCTTGCAATTTTGCACACGCTAGGCCATTGTTCTTGCAATTTTGCACACGCTAGGCCATTGTTCTTGCAATTTTGCACACGCTAGGCCCTTGTTCTTGCTATTTTGCATACACTAGACCCTTGTTTTTGCAAATTTGCACACGCTAGGTTCTTGTTCTTGCAATTTTGAAGACGCGAGGCCCTTGTTCTTGCATTTTTGCACACGCTAGGCCCTTGTACTTGCTATTTTGCACACGCTAGACCCTTGTTCTTGCAATTTTGCACACGCTAGTCCCTTGTTCTTGCAATTTTGCACACGCGAGGCCCTTGTTCTTGCAAGTTTGCACAAGCTAGGCCCTTTTTCTTGCAATTTTGCACACGCTAGGCCCTTGTTCTTACAATTTTACACACGCTATGCCCCTGTTCTAACTATTTTGCACACGCTAGACCCTTGTTCTTGCAATTTTGCACACGCTAGGACCTTGTTCTTGCAATTTTGCACACGCTAGGCCCTTGTTCTTGCAATTTTGAACACGCTAGGCCCTAGTTCTTGCAATTTTGCACACACTAGGCTCTTGTTCTTACTATTTTGCACACGCTAGACCCTTGTTCTTGCAATTTTGCACACGCAAGGCCCTTGTTCTTGTAATTTTGCACACGCTAGGCCCTTGTTCTTGCAATTTTTCACACGCTAGGCCCTTGTTCTTGCAATTTTACACGTGCTAGGCCCTTGTTCTTGCAATTCTGCACACGCTAGGCCCTTGTTCTTGCAATTTTGCACACGCTAGACCCTTGTTCTTGCAATTTTGCACACACTTTGCCCTTGTTCTTGCTATTTTGCACACGCTACACCCTTGTTCTTGCAATTTTGCACACGCTATGCCCCTGTTCTTGCTATTTTGCACACGCTAGACCCTTGTTCTTGCAATTTTGCACACGCTAGGCCCTTGTTCTTGCAATTTTGTACACAGTAGGCCCTTGTTCTTGCAATTTTGAACTTGCTAGGCCCTAGTTCTTGCAATTTTGCACACACTAGGCCCTTGTTCTTGTTATTTTGCACACGCTAGGCCCTAGTTGTTGCAAGTTTGCTCACGCTAGGCCCATGTTCTTGCAATTTTGCACACCCTAGGCCCTTGTTCCTGCAATTTTGCACACGCTAAGCCCTTGTTCTTGCAATTTTGCACACGCTAGGCCCTTGTTCTTGCAATTTTGCACACCCTAGGCCATTGTTCTTGCAATTTTGGACAGGCTAGGCCCTTGTTCTTGCAATTTTGAACACGCGGGGCCCTTGTTCTTGCAATTTTGCACACGCTAGGCCCTTGTATTTGCTATTTTGCACACGCTAGACCCTTGTTCTTGCAATTTTGCACACGCTAGGCCCTTGTTCTTGCAATTTTGCACACGCGAGGCCCTTGTTCTTGCAAGTTTGCACAAGCTAGGCCCTTTTTCTTGCAATTTTGCACACGCTAGGCCCTTGTTCTTACAATTTTGTACACGCTATGCCCCTGTTCTTGCAACTTTGCACACGCTAGGCCCTTGTTCTTGCAATTTTACTCGTGCTAGGCCCTTGTTCTTGCAATTTTGCACACGCTAGGCCCTTGTTCTTGCTATTTTGCACACGTGCTAGGCCCTTGTTCTTGCAATTTTGCACACGCTAGGCCCTTGTTCTTGCAATTTTGCACACGCTAGACCCTTGTTCTTGCAATTTTACACGCGCTAGGCCCTTATTCTTCCAATTTTGCACACGCTAGGCCCTTGTTCTTGCAATTTCGCACACGCTTGACCCTTGTTCTTGCAATTTTGCACACGCTATTCCCTTGTTCTTGCTTTTTTGCACACGCTAGGCCCTTGTTCTTGCAATTTTGCACACGCTAGGCCATTGTTCTTGCAATTTTGCACAAGCTAGGCCCTTGTTCTTGCAATTTTGCACACGCTTGGCCCTTGTTCTTGCTATTTTGCACACGCTAGGCCCTTGTACTTGCTATTTTGCACACGCAAGGCCCTTGTTCTTGCAATTTTGCACACGCTAGGCCCTTGTTCTTGCAATTTTGCACACGCTAGGCCCTTGTTCTTGCAATTTTGCACACGCTAGACCCTTGTTCTTGGAATTTTGCACATGCTAGGCCCTTGTTCTTGCAATTTTGCACACGCTAGACCCTTGTTCTTGCAATTTTGCACACACTTTGGTTTTGTTCTTGCTATTTTGCACATGCTAGATCCTTGCTCTTGCAATTTTGCACACGCTAGACCCTTGTTCTTGCAATTTTGCACACGCTAGACCCTTGTTCTTGCAATTTTGCACACGCTAGGCCCTTGTTCTTGCAATTTTACACGTGCTAGGCCCTTGTTCTTGCAATTTTGCACACGCTAGGCTCTTGTTCTTGCAATTTTGCACACGCTAGACCCTTGTTCTTGCAATTTTACACGCGCTAGGCCCTTATTCTTGCAATTTTGCACACGCTAGGCCCTTGTTCTTGCAATTTCGCACACGCTTGACCCTTGTTCTTGCAATTTTGCACACGCTATTCCCCTGTTCTTGCTATTTTGCACACGCTAGGCCCTTGTTCTTGCTATTTTGCACACGCTAGGCCATTGTTCTTGCAATTTTGCACAAGCTAGGCCCTTGTTCTTGCAATTTTGCACACGCTTGGCCCTTGTTCTTGCTATTTTGCACACGCTAGGCCCTTGTACTTGCTATTTTGCACACGCAAGGCCCTTGTTCTTGCAATTTTGCACACGCTAGGCCCTTGTTCTTGCAATTTTGCACACGCTAGGCC
This sequence comes from Closterium sp. NIES-65, assembly GCA_948144175.1. NCBI lineage: Eukaryota > Viridiplantae > Streptophyta > Zygnematophyceae > Desmidiales > Closteriaceae > Closterium > Closterium sp. NIES-65. Next base: position 51,576 of record CANXME010000199.1, on the reverse strand, counting down.
CTTGTTCTTGCAATTTTGCACACGCTAGACCCTTGTTCTTGGAATTTTGCACATGCTAGGCCCTTGTTCTTGCAATTTTGCACACGCTAGACCCTTGTTCTTGCAATTTTGCACACACTTTGGTTTTGTTCTTGCTATTTTGCACATGCTAGACCCTTGCTCTTGCAATTTTGCACACGCTAGACCCTTGTTCTTGCAATTTTGCATACGCTAGACCCTTGTTCTTGCAATTTTGCACACGCTATGCCCTTGTTCTTGCAATTTTACACGTGCTAGGCCCTTGTTCTTGCAATTTTGCACACGCTAGGCCCTTGTTCTTGCAATTTTGCACACGCTAGGCCCTTGTTCCTGCAATTTTGCACACGCTAGGCCCTTGTTCTTGCAATTTTGAACACACTAGGCCCTAGTTCTTGCAATTTTGCACACACTAGGCCCTTGTTCTCGTTATTTTGCACACGCTAGGCCCTAGTTGTTGCAATTTTGCTCACGCTAGGCCCATGTTCTTGCAATTTTGCACACGCTAGGCCCTTGTTCTTGCAATTTTACACGTGCTAGGCCCTTGATCTTGCAATTTTGCACACGCTAGGCCCTTGTTCTTGCAATTTTGCACACGCTATTCCCTTGTTCTTGCTATTTTGCACACGCTAGACCGTTGTTCTTGCAATTTTGCACACGCTAGGCCATTGTTCTTGCAATTTTGCACACCCTAGGCCATTGTTCTTGCAATTTTGGACACGCTAGGCCCTTGTTCTTGCTATTTTGCATACACTAGACCCTTGTTTTTGCAATTTTGCACACGCTAGGCCCTTGTTCTTGCAATTTTGAACACGCGAGGCCCTTGTTATTGCAATTTTGCACACGCTAGGCACTTGTATTTGCTATTTTGCACACGCTAGACCCTTGTTCTTGCAATTTTGCACACGCTAGGCCCTTGTTCTTGCAATTTTGCACACGCGAGGCCCTTGTTCTTGCAAGTTTGCACAAGCTAGGCCCTTTTTCTTGCAATTTTGCACACGCTAGGCCCTTGTTCTTACAATTTTGCACACGCTATGCCCCTGTTCTTGCTATTTTGCACACGCTAGACCCTTGTTCTTGCAATTTTGCACACGCAAGGCCCTTGTTCTTGCAATTTTGCACACGCTAGGCCCTTGTTCTTGCAATTTTGCACACGCTAGGCCCTTGTTCTTGCAATTTTACACGTGCTAGGCCCTTGTTCTTGCAAATTTGCACACGCTAGGCCCTTGTTCTTGCAATTTTGCACACGCTAGACCCTTGTTCTTGCAATTTTACACGCGCTAGGCCCTTATTCTTGCAATTTTGCACACGCTAGGCCCTTGTTCTTGCAATTTCGCACACGCTTGACCCTTGTTCTTGCAATTTTGCACACGCTATTCCCTTGTTCTTGCTATTTTGCACACGCTAGGCCCTTGTTCTTGCTATTTTGCACATGCTAGGCCATTGTTCTTGCAATTTTGCACAAGCTAGGCCCTTGTTCTTGCAATTTTGCACACGCTTGGCCTTTGTTCTTGCTATTTTGCACATGCTAGACCCTTGCTCTTGCAATTTTGCACACGCTAGACCCTTGTTCTTGCAATTTTGCACACGCTAGACCCTTGTTCTTGCAATTTTGCACACGCTAGGCCCTTGTTCTTGCAATTTTACACGTGCTAGGCCCTTGTTCTTGCAATTTTGCACACGCTAGGCCCTTGTTCTTGCAATTTTGCACACGCTAGACCCTTGTTCTTGCAATTTTACACGCGCTAGGCCCTTATTCTTGCAATTTTGCACACGCTAGGCCCTTGTTCTTGCAATTTTGCACACGCTTGACCCTTGTTCTTGCAATTTTGCACACGCTATTCCCTTGTTCTTGCAATTTTGCACACGCTAGGCCCTTGTTCTTGCTATTTTGCACACGCTAGGCCATTGTTCTTGCAATTTTGCACAAGCTAGGCCCTTGTTCTTGCAATTTTGCACACGCTTGGCCCTTGTTCTTGCTATTTTGCACACGCTAGGCCCTTGTACTTGCTATTTTGCACACGCAAGGCCCTTGTTTTTGCAATTTTGCACACGCTAGGCCCTTATTCTTGCAATGTTGCACACGCTAGGCCCTTGTTCTTGCAATTTTGCACACGCTAGACCCTTGTTCTTGGAATTTTGCACATGCTAGGCCCTTGTTCTTGCAATTTTGCACACGCTAGACCCTTGTTCTTGCAATTTTGCACACACTTTGGTTTTGTTCTTGCTATTTTGCACATGCTAGACCCTTGCTCTTGCAATTTTGCGCACGCTAGACCCTTGTTCTTGCAATTTTGCACACGCTAGACCCTTGTTCTTGCAATTTTACACGTGCTAGGCCCTTGTTCTTGCAATTTTGCACACGCTAGGCCCTTGTTCTTGCAATTTTACACGTGCTAGGCCCTTGTTCTTGCAATTTTGCACACGCTAGGCCCTTGTTCTTGCAATTTTGCACACGCTAGACCCTTGTTCTTGCAATTTTACACGCGCTAGGCCCTTATTCTTGCAATTTTGCACACGCTAGGCCCTTGTTCTTGCAATTTCGCACACGCTTGACCCTTGTTCTTGCAATTTTGCACACGCTATTCCCTTGTTCTTGCTATTTTGCACACGCTAGGCCCTTGTTCTTGCTATTTTGCACACGCTAGGCCATTGTTCTTGCAATTTTGCACAAGCTAGGCCCTTGTTCTTGCAATTTTGCACACGCTTGGCCCTTGTTCTTGCTATTTTGCACACGCTAGGCCCTTGTACTTGCTATTTTGCACACGCAAGGCCCTTGTTCTTGCAATTTTGCACACACTAGGCCCTTGTTCTTGCAATTTTGCACACGCTAGGCCCTTGTTCTTGCAATTTTGCACACGCTAGACCCTTGTTCTTGGAATTTTACACATGCTAGGCCCCTGTTCTTGCAATTTTGCACACGCTAGACCCTTGTTCTTGCAATTTTGCACACACTTTGGTTTTGTTCTTGCTATTTTGCACATGCTAGACCCTTGCTCTTGCAATTTTGCACACGCTAGACCCTTGTTCTTGCAATTTTGCACACGCTAGACCCTTGTTCTTGCAATTTTGCACACGCTAGGCCCTTGTTCTTGCAATTTTACACGTGCTAGGCCCTTGTTCTTGCAATTTTGCACACGCTAGGCCCTTGTTCTTGCAATTTTGCACACGCTAGACCCTTGTTCTTGCAATTTTACACGCGCTAGGCCCTTATTCTTGCAATTTTGCACACGCTAGGCCCTTGTTCTTGCAATTTCGCACACGCTAGACCCTTGTTCTTGCAATGTTGCACACGGTATTCCCTTGTTCTTGCTATTTTGCACACGCTAGGCCCTTGTTCTTGCTTTTTTTGCACACGCTAGGCCATTGTTCTTGCAATTTTGCACACGCTAGGCCATTGTTCTTGCAATTTTGCACACGCTTGGCACTTGTTCTTGCTATTTTGCACAAGCTAGGCCCTTGTACTTGCTATTTTGCACACGCAAGGCCCTTGTTCTTGCAATTTTCCACACGCTAGGCCCTTGTTCTTGCAATTTTGCACACGCTAGGCCCTTGTTCTTGCAATTTTGCACACGCTAGACCCTTGTTCTTGGAATTTTGCACATGCTAGGCCCTTGTTCTTGCAATTTTGCACACGCTAGACCCTTGTTCTTGCAATTTTGCACACACTTTGGTTTCGTTCTTGCTATTTTGCACATGCTAGACCCTTGCTCTTGCAATTTTGCACACGCTAGACCCTTGTTCTTGCAATTTTGCACACGCTAGACCCTTGTTCTTGTAATTTTGCACACGCTAGGCCCTTGTTCTTGCAATTTTGCACACGCTAGGCCCTTGTTCTTGCTATTTTGCACACGCTAGACCCTTGTTCTTGCAATTTTGCACACGCTAGGCCCTTAATCTTGCAATTTTGCACACGCTAGGCCCTTGTTCTTGCTATTTTGCACACGCTAGACCCCTGTCCTTGCAATTTTGCACACGCTAGTCCCTTGTTCTTGCTATTTTGCACACGCTAGACCCTTGTTCTTGCAATTTTGCACATGCTAGGCCCTTGTTCTTGCAATTTTGCACACGCTAGGCCCTTGTTCTTGCAATTTTGCACACGCTAGGCCCTTGTTCGTGCTATTTTGCACATGCTAGGCCCTTGTTCTTGCAATTTTGCACACGCTAGACCCTTGTTCTTGTAATTTTGCACACACTTTGCCCTTGTTCTTGCTTTTTTGCACACGCTAGACCCTTGTTCTTGCAATTGTGCACACACTTTGCCCCTGTTCTTGCTATTTTGCACACGCTAGACCCTTGTTCTTGCAATTTTGCACACGCTAGGCCCTAGTTCTTGCAATTTTGCACACACTAGGCCCTTGTTCTTGCAATTTTGAACACGCTAGGCCCTTGTTCTTGCAATTTTGCACACGCTAGGCCATTGTTCTTGCTATTTTGCACACGCTAGGCCCTTGTTCTTGCAATTTTGCACACGCTAGGCCCTTGTTCTTGGAATTTTGCACACACTAGGCCTTTGTTCTTGCAATTTTGCACACGCTAGGCCCTTGTTCTTGCAATTTTCCACGCGCTAGGCCCTTGTTCTTGCAAGTTTGCACACGCTATTCCCTTGTTCTTGCAATTTTGCACACGCTAGACCGTTGTTCTTGCAATTTTGCACATGCTAGGACATTGTTCTTGCAATTTTGCACACGCTAGGCCATTGTTTCTTGCAATTTTGCACACGCTAGGCCCTTGTTCTTGCTATTTTGCATTCACTAGACCCTTGTTTTTGCAATTTTGCACACGCTAGGCCCTTGTTCTTGCAATTTTGAACACGTGAGGCCCTTGTTCTTGCAATTTTGCACACGCTAGGCCCTTGTACTTGCTATTTTGCACACGCTAGGCCCTTGTTCTTGCAATTTTGCACACGCTAGGCCCTTGTACTTGCTATTTTGCACACGCTAGACCCTTGTTCTTGCAATTTTGCACACGCTAGGCCCTTGTTCTTGCAATTTTGCACACGCTAGGCCCTGGTTCTTACAATTTTGCACACACTAGGCCCTTGTTCTTGCAATTTTGCACACGCTAGTCCCTTTTTCATGCAATTTTGCACACGCTAATCCCTTGTTGTTGCAATTTTGCACACGCTAGACCGTTGTTCTTGCAATTTTGCACACGCTAGGCCATTGTTCTTGCAATTTTGCACACGCTAGGCCATTGTTCGTGCAATTTTGCACACGCTAGGCCCTTGTTCTTGCTATTTTGCATACACTATACCCTTGTTTTTGCAATTTTGCACACGCTAGGCCTTTGTTCTTGCAATTTTGAACACGTAAGGCCCTTGTTCTTGCAATTTTGCACACGCTAGGCCCTTGTACTTGCTATTTTGCACACGCTAGACCCTTGTTCTTGCAATTTTGCATATGCTAGGCCCTTGTTCTTGCAATTTTGCACACGCGAGGCCCTTGTTCTTGCAAGTTTGCACACACTAGGCCCTTGTTCTTGCAATTTTGCACACACTAGGCCCTTGTTCTTGCTATTTTGCACACGCTAGACCCTTGTTCTTGCAATTTTGCACATGCTAGGCCCTTGTTCTTGCAATTTTGCACACGCTAGACCCTTGTTCTTGCAATTTTGCACACACTTTGCCCTGGTTCTTGCTATTTTGCACACGCTAGACCCTTGCTCTTGCAATTTTGCACATGCTATGCCCTTGTTCTTGCTATTTTGCACACACTAGACCCTTGTTCTTGCAATTTTGCATATGCTAGGCCCTTGTTCTTGCAATTTTGCACACGCGAGGCCCTTGTTCTTGCAAGTTTGCACACACTAGGCCCTTGTTCTTGCAATTTTGCACACACTAGGCCCTTGTTCTTGCTATTTTGCACACGCTAGACCCTTGTTCTTGCAATTTTGCACATGCTAGGCCCTTGTTCTTGCAATTTTGCACACGCTAGGCCCTTGTTCTTGCAGTTTTGCACACGCTAGGCCCTTGTTCTTGCTATTTTGCACATGCTAGGCCCTTGTTCTTGCAATTTTGCACACGCCAGACCCTTGTTGTTGCAATTTTGCACACACTTTGCCCTTGTTCTTGCTATTTTGCACACGCTAGACCCTTGCTCTTGCAATTTTGCACATGCTATGCCCTTGTTCTTGCTATTTTGCACACACTAGACCCTTGTTCTTGCAATTTTGCACACGCTAGGCGCTTGTTCTTGCAATTTTGCACACGCTAGGCCCCTGTTCTTGCTTTTTTGCACACGCTAGACCCCTGTTCTTGCAATTTTCCACACGCTAGGCGCTTGTTCTTGCAATTTTGCACACGCTAGGCCCTTGTTCTTGCAATTTTGCACACGCTAGGCCCTTGTTCTTGCTATTTTGCACACGCTAGACCCTTGTTCTTGCAATTTTGCACATGCTGGGCCCTTGTTCTTGCAATTTTGCACATGCTAGGCCCTTGTTCTTGCAATTTTGCACATGCTAGGCCCTTCTTCTTGCAATGTTGCACATGCTAGGTCCTTGTTCTTGCAATTTTGCACACGCTAGACCCTTGTTCTTGGAATTTTGCACACACTTTGCCCTTGTTCTTGCTATTTTGCACACGCTACACCCTTGCTTTAGCAATTTTGCACTCGCTATGCCCTTGTTCTTGCAATTTTACACGCGCTAGGCCCTTATTCTTGCAATTTTGCACACGCTAGGCCCTTGTTCTTGCAATTTCGCACACACTAGACCCTTGTTCTTGCAATTTTGCACACGCTATTCACTTGTTCTTGCTATTTTGCACACGCTAGGCCCTTGTTCTTGCTATTTTGCACACACTAGGCCCTTGTTCTTGCAATTTTGCACACGCTAGGCCCTTGTTCTTGCAATTTTGCACACACTAATCCCTTGTTCTTGCAATTTTGCACACGCTAGACCGTTGTTCTTGCAATTTTGCACACGCTAGGCCATTGTTCTTGCAATTTTGCACACGCTAGGCCATTGTTCTTGCAATTTTGCACACGCTAGGCCCTTGTTCTTGCTATTTTGCATACACTAGACCCTTGTTTTTGCAATTTTGCACACGCTAGGCCCTTGTTCTTGCAATTTTGAACATGCGAGGCCCTTGTTCTTGCAATTTTGCACACGGTAGGCCCTTGTACTTGCTATTTTGCACACGCTAGACCCTTGTTCTTGCAATTTTGCACACGCTAGGCCCTTGTTCTTGCAATTTTGCACACGCTAGGCCCTGGTTCTTGCAATTTTGCACACACTAGGCCCTTGTTCTTGCAATTTTGCACACGCTAGGCCCTTGTTCTTGCAATTTTGCACACGCTAATCCCTTGTTCTTGCAATTTTGCACACGCTAGACCGTTGTTCTTGCAATTTTGCACACGCTAGGCCATTGTTCTTGCAATTTTGCACACGCTAGGCCATTGTTCTTGCAATTTTGCACACGCTAGGCCCTTGTTCTTGCTATTTTGCATACACTAGACCCTTGTTTTTGTAATTTTGCACACGCTAGGCCCTTGTTCTTGCAATTTTGCACACGCGAGGCCCTTGTTCTTGCACGTTTGCACACGCTAGGCCCTTGTTCTTGCAATTTTGCACACGCTAGGCCCTTGTTCTTGCTATTTTGCACACGCTAGGCGCTTGTTCTTGCAACTTTGCACACGCTAGGCCCTTGTTCTTGCAATTTTGCACACGCTAGACCCCTGTTCTTGCAATTTTGCACATGCTAGGCCCTTCTTCTTGCAATGTTGCACATGCTAGGTCCTTGTTCTTGCAATTTTGCACACGCTAGACCCTTGTTCTTGCAATTTTGCACACACTTTGCCCTTGTTCTTGCTATTTTGCACACGCTACACCCTTGCTTTAGCAATTTTGCACACGCTATGCCATTGTTCTTGCTATTTTGCACACACTAGACCCTTGTTCTTGCAATTTTGCACACGCTAGGCCCTTATTCTTGCAATTTTGCACACGCTAGGCCCTTGTTCTTGCTATTTTGCACACGCTAGACCCCTGTTCTTGCAATTTTGCACACGCTAGGCCCTTGTTCTTGCTATTTTGCACACGCTAGACCGTTGTTCTTGCAATTTTGCACAAGCTAGGCCCTTGTTCTTGCAATTTTGCACACGCTAGGCACTTGTTCTTGCAATTTTACACATGCTAGGCCCTTCTTGCAATTTTCCACACGCTAGACCCTTGTTCTTGCAATTTTGCACACGCTAGACCCTTGTTCTTGCAATTTTGCACATGCTATGCCCCTGTTCTTGCTATTTTGCACACGCTAGACCCTTGTTCTTGCAATTTTGCACACGCTAGGCCCTTGTTCTTGCAATTTTGCACACGCTAGGCCCTTGTTCTTGCAATTTTGCAAACGCTAGGCCCTTGTTCTTGCTATTTTGCACACGCTAGACCCTTTTTCTTGCAATTTTGAACACGCTATGCCCTTGTTCTTGCTATTTTGCACAGGCTAGGCCCTTGTTCTTGCAATTTTGCACACGCTAGGCCCTTGTTCTTGCAATTTTGCACACGCTAGGCCCTTGTTCTTGCAATTTTGAACACACTATGCCCTTGTTCTTGCAATTTTGCACACGCAAGGCCCTTGTACTTGCTATTTTGCACACGCTAGGCCCTTGTTCTTGCAATTTTGCACACGCTAGGTCCTTGTTCTTGCAATTTTGCACACGCTAGGCTCTTGTTCTTGCAATTTTGCACACGCTAGGCCCTTGTTGTTGCAATTTTGCACACGCTAGGCCCTTGTACTTGCTATTTTGCACACGCTAGGCCCTTGTTCTTGCTATTTTGCACACGCTAGGCCCTTGTTCTTGCAATTTTGAACACACTATGCCCTTGTTCTTGCAATTTTGCACACGCAAGGCCCTTGTACTTGCTATTTTGCACACGCTAGGCCCTTGTTCTTGCAATTTTGCACACGCTAGGTCCTTGTTCTTGCAATTTTGCACACGCTAGGCCCTTGTTCTTGCAATTTTGCACACGCTAGGCCCTTGTTGTTGCAATTTTGCACACGCTAGGCCCTTGTTCTTGCTATTTTGCACACGCTACACCCTTGTTCATGCAATTTTGCACACGCTAGGCCCTTGTTCTAGCAATTTTGCACACGCTAGGCCCTTGTTCTTGCTATTTTGCACACGCTAGACCCTTGTTCTTGCAATTTTGCACACGCTAGGCCCTTGTTCTTGCAATTTTGCACACGCTAGGCCCTTGTTCTTGCTATTTTGCACACGCTAGACCCTTGTTCTTGCAATTTTGCACACGCTAGGCCCTTGTTTTTGCTATTTCGCACACGATAGCCCCTTTTTCTTGCTATTTTGCACACACTAGGCCCTTGTTCTTGCAATTTTGCACACACTAGGCCCTTGTTCCTGAAATTTTGCACACGCTAGGCCCTTGTTCTTGCAATTTTGCACACGCTAGGCCCTTGTTCTTGCAATTTTTCACACGCTAGGCCCTTGTTCTGTCTATTTTGCACACTCTAGGCCCTTGTTCTTGCAATTTTGCACACGCTATGCCCTTATTCTTGCTATTTCGCACACGCTAGGCCCTTGTTCTTGCAATTTTGCACACGCTAGGCCCTTGTTCTTGCAATTTTGCACACGCTAGGCCCTTGTTCTTGCAATTTTGGACACGCTAGTCTCTTGTTCTTGCTATTTTGCACACGCTAGACCCTTGTTCTTGCAATTTTGCACACGCTAGGCCCTTGTTCTTGCAATTTTGCACACACTAGGCCCTTGTTCTTGCAATTTTCCACACGCTAGGCCCTTGTTCTTGCAATTTTGCACACGCTAGGCCCTTGTTCTTGCAATTTTGCACACGCTCTGCCCTTGTTCTTGCAATTTTGCACACGCTATGCCCTTGTTCTTGCTATTTTGCACACGCTAAACCCATGTTCTTGCAATTTTGCACACGCTAGGCCCTTGTTCTTGCAATTTTGAACACGCTAGGCCCTTGTTCTTGCAATTTTGCAAACGCTAGGCCCTTGTTCTTGCTATTTTGCACACGCTAGACCCTTTTTCTTGCAATTTTGAACACGTTATGCCCTTGTTCTTGCTATTTTGCACAGGCTAGACCCTTGTTCTTGCAATTTTGCACACGCTAGGCCCTTGTACTTGCAATTTTGCACACGCTAGGCCCTTGTTCTTGCAATTTTGAACACGCTATGCCCTTGTTCTTGCAATTTTGCACACGCTAGGCCCTTGTACTTGCTATTTTGCACACGCTAGGCCCTTGTTCTTGCAATTTTGCACACGCTAGGTCCTTGTTCTTGCAATTTTGCACACGCTAGGCCCTTGTTCTTGCAATTTTGCACACGCTAGGCCCTTGTTGTTGCAATTTTGCACACGCAAGGCCCTTCTTCTTGCTATTTTGCACACGCTACACCCTTGTTCTTGCAATTTTGCACACGCTAGGCCCTTGTTCTAGCAATTTTGCACACGCTAGGCCCTTGTTCTTGCTATTTTGCACACGCTAGACCCTTGTTGTTGCAATTTTGCACACGCTAGGCCCTTGTTCTTGCAATTTTGCACACGCTAGGCCCTTGTTCTTGCAATTTTGCACACGCTAGACCCTTGTTCTTGCAATTTTGCACACGCTAGGCCCTTGTTCTTGCTATTTCGCACACGCTAGCCCCTTTTTCTTGCTATTTTGCACACACTAGGCCCTTGTTCTTGCAATTTTGCACACACTAGGCCCTTGTTCCTGAAATTTTGCACACGCTAGGCCCTTGTTCTTGCAAACGGCACACGCTATGCCCTTGTTCTTGCTATTTCGCACACGCTAGGCCCTTGTTCTTGCAATTTTGCACACGCTAGGCCCTTGTTCTTGCAATTTTGCACACGCTAGGCCCTTGTTCTTGCAATTTTGGACACGCTAGTCTCTTGTTCTTGCTATTTTGCACACGCTAGACCCTTGTTCTTGCAATTTTGCACACGCTATGCCCTTGTTCTTGCAATTTTGCACACGCTAGGCCCTTGTTCTTGCAATTTTGCACACGCTAGGCCCTTGTTCTTGCTATTTTGCACATGCTAGGCCCTTGTTCTTGCAATTTTGCACACGCTATGCCCTTGTTCTTGCAATTTTGCACACGCTATGCCCTTGTTCTTGCTATTTTGCACACGCTAGACCCTTGTTCTTGCAATTTTGCACACTCTAGGCCCTTGTTCTTGCAATTTTGCACACGCTAGGCCCTTTTTCTTGCTATTTTGCACACGCTAGACCCTTGTTCTTGCAATTTTGCACACGCTAGGCCCTTGTTCTTGCTATTTTGCACACGCTATGCCCTTGTTCTTGCAATTTTGCACACGCTATGCCGTTGTTCTTGCTATTTTGCACACGCTAAACCCTTGTTCTTGCAATTTTGCACACGCTAGGCCCTTGTTCTTGCAATTTTGAACACACTATGCCCTTGTTCTTGCAATTTTGCACACGCTAGGCCCTTGTACTTGCTATTTCGCACACGCTAGACCCTTGTTCTTGCAATTTTGCACACGCTAGGCCCTTTTTCTTGCAATTTTGCAAACCTTAGGCCCTTGTTCTTGCAATTTTGCACACACTAGGCCCTTGTTCTTGCAATTTTGCACACGCTAGGCCCTTGTTCTTGCTATTTTGCACACGCTAGACCCTTGTTCTTGCAATTTTGCACATGCTAGGCCCTTGTTCTGGCAATTTTGCACATGTTAGGCCCTTGTTCTTGCTATTTTGCATACGCTAGACCCTTGTTCTTGCAATTTTGCACACTCTAGGCCCTTGTTGTTGCAATTTTGCACACGCTAGGCACTTGCTCTTGCTATTTTGCATTTGCTAGGCCCTTGTTTTTGCAATTTTGCACGCGCTAGGCCCTTGTTCTTGCAATTTTGCACACGCTAGGCCCTTGTTCTTGCAATTTTGCACATGCTAGACCCTTGTTCTTTTTATTTTGCACACGCTTGGCCCTTGTTATTGCAATTTCGCGAACGCTAGGCCCTTGTTCTTGTTTTTTGCACATGCTAGGCCCTTGCTCTTGCTATTTTGCACTTGCTAGGCCCTTGTTCTTGCAAATTTGCACACGCTAGGCCCTTGTTCTTGCTTTTTTGCACACGCTAGGCCCTTGTTCTTTTTATTTTGCACACGCATTTGCACATGCTAGGCCCTTATTCTTGCTATTTTGCACACGCTATGCCCTTGTTCTTTTTATTTTGCACACGCTAGCCCCTTGTTCTTGCAATTTTGCACATGCTAGACCCTTGTTTTTTTTTTTTTGCACATGCTAGGCCCTTGTTCTTGCTATTTCGCGAAAGCTAGGTCCTTGTTCTTGATTTTTTGCACACGCTAGGCCCTTGCTCTTGCTATTTTGCACTTGCTAGGCCCTTGTTCTTGCAATTTCGCACGCGCTAGGCCCTTGTTCTTGCAATTTTGCACACGCTAGGCCCTTGTTCTTGCAATTTTGCACACGCTAGGCCCTTGTTCTTTTTATTTTGCACACGCTAGGCTTTTATTCTTGCTATTTTGCACACGCTATGCCCGTGTTCTTTTTATTCTGCACATGCTTGGCCCTTGTTCTTGCAATTTTGCACATGCTAGACCCTTGTTCTTTTTATTTTGCACACGCTAGGCCCTTGTTCTTGCTATTTTGCACATGCTAGGCCCTTGTTCTTGCAATTTTGCACACGCTAGGCCCTTGTTCTTTTTATTTTGCATACGCTATTTCTTTGTTCTTTTTATTTTGCACACGCTAGGCCCTTGTTCTTGCTATTCTGCGAACGCTAGGCCCTTGCTCTTGATTTTTTGCACACGCTAGGCCCTTGTTCTTTATATTTTGCACACGCTAGGCCCTTGTTCTTGCAATTTTGCACACGCTAGGACCTTGTTCTTGCAATTTTGCACACGATAGGCCGTTGTTCTTTTTATTTTGCACACCCTAGGCCCTTGTTCTTTTTATCTTGCACACGCTAGGCCCTTGTTCTTGCTATTTTGCACACGCTATGCCCTTGTTCTTTTTTTTTTGCACACACTAGGCCCTTGTTCTTGCAATTTTTCACATGCTAGACCCTTGTTTTCTTTATTTTGCACACGCTAGGCCCTTGTTCTTGCTATTTCGCGAACGCTAGGCCCTTTATATTGATTTTTTGCACACGCTAGCCCTTGCTCTTGCTACTTTGCGCTCGCTAGGCCCTTGTTCTTGCAATTTTGCACATGCTAGGCCCTTGTTCTTTTTATTTTGCACACGCTAGGCCCTTGTTCTTGCTATTTTGCACACGCTATGACTTGTTCTTTTTATTTTGCACACGCTAGGCCCTTGTTCTTGCAATTTTGCACATGCTAGACCCTTGTTCTTTTTTTTTTGCACATGCTAGGCCCTTGTTCTTGCTATTTCGCGAACGCTAGGTCCTTGTTCTTGATTTTTAGCACACGCTAGGCCCTTGCTCTTGCTATTTTGCACTTGCTAGGCCCTTGTTCTTGCAATTTTGCACGCGCTAGGCCCTTGTTCTTGCAATTTTGCACACGCTAGGCCCTTGTTCTTGCAATTTTGCACACGCTAGGCCCTTGTTCTTTTTATTTTGCACACGCTAGGCTCTTATTCTTGCTATTTTGCACACGCTATGCCTGTGTTCTTTTTATTTTGCACATGCTTGGCCCTTGTTCTTGCAATTTTGCACATGCTAGACCCTTGTTCTTTTTATTTTGCACACGCTAGGCCCTTGTTCTTGCTATTTTGCACATGCTAGGCCCTTGTTCTTGCAATTTTGCACACGCTAGGCCCTTGTTCTTTTTATTTTGCATACGCTAGGCCCTTGTTCTTTTTATTTTGCACACGCTAGGCCCTTGTTCTTGCTATTTTGCGAACGCTAGGCCCTTGTTCTTGATTTTTTGCACACGCTAGGCCCTTGTTCTTTTTATTTTGCACACGCTAGGCCCTTGTTCTTGCAATTTTGCACACGCTAGGCCCTTGTTCTTGCAATTTTGCGCACGCTAGGCCCTTGTTCTTGCAATTTTGCACACGCTAGGCCCTTGTTCTTTTTATTTTGCACACGCTAGGCCCTTGTTCTTGCTATTTTGCACATGCTAGACCCTTGTTCTTTTTTTTTTTGCACATGCTAGGCCCTTGTTCTTGCTATTTCGCGAATGCTAGGTCCTTGTTCTTGATTTTTAGCACACGCTAGGCCCTTGCTCTTGCTATTTTGCACTTGCTAGGCCCTTGTTCTTGCAATTTTGCACGCGCTAGGCCCTTGTTCTTGCAAATTTGCACACGCTAGGCCCTTGTTCTTGCAATTTTGCACACGCTAGGCCCTTGTTCTTTTTATTTTGCACACGCTAGGCTCTTATTCTTGCTATTTTGCACAAGCTATGCCCGTGTTCTTTTTATTTTGCACATGCTTGGCCCTTGTTCTTGCAATTTTGCACATGCTAGACCCTTGTTCTTTTTATTTTGCACACGCTAGGCCCTTGTTCTTGCTATTTTGCACATGCTAGGCCCTTGTTCTTGCAATTTTGCACACGCTAGGCCCTTGTTCTTTTTATTTTGCATACGCTAGGCCCTTGTTCTTTTTATTTTGCACACGTTAGGCCCTTGTTCTTGCTATTTTGCGAACGCTAGGCCCTTGTTCTTGATTTTTTGCACACGCTAGGCCCTTGTTCTTTTTATTTTGCGACCGCTAGGCCCTTGTTCTTGCAATTTTGCACACGCTAGGACCTTGTTCTTGCAATTTTGCACACGATAGGCCGTTGTTCTTTTTATTTTGCACACGCTAGGCCCTTGCTCTTGCTATTTTGCACTCGCTAGGCCCTTGTTATTTTTATTTTGCACACGCTAGGTCCTTGTTCTTTTTATTTTGCACACGCAAGGCCCTTGTTCTTTTTATTTTGCACACGCTAGGCCCTTGTTCTTGCTATTTTGCACACACTATGCCCTTGTTCTTCTTATTTTGCACACGCTAGGCCCTTGTTCTTGCAATTTTGCACATGCTAGACCCTTGTTCTCTTTATTTTGCTTAGCTAGGCCCTTGTTCTTGCTATTTCGCGAATGCTAGGTCCTTGTTCTTGGTTTCTTGCACACGCTAGGCCCTTGCTCTTGCTATTTTGCACTTGCTAGGCCCTTATTCTTGCAATTTTGCACACGCTAGGCCCTTGTTCTTGCAATTTTGCACACGTTAGGCCCTTGTTCTTTTTATTTTGCACAGGCTAAGCCCTTGTTCTTGCTATTTTGCACACGCCATGCCCTTGTTCTTTTTATTTTGCACACGCTTGGCCCTTGTTCTTGCAATTTTGCACATGCTAGACCCTTGTTCTTTTTATTTTGCACACGCTTGGCCCTTGTTATTGCAATTTCGCGAACGCTAGACCCTTGTTCTTGTTTTTTGCACATGCTAGGCCCTTGCTCTTGCTATTTTGCACTTGCTAGGCCCTTGTTCTTGCAAATTTGCACACGCTAGGCCCTTGTTCTTGCTTTTTTGCACACGCTAGGCCCTTGTTCTTTTTATTTTGCACACGCATTTGCACATGCTAGGCCCTTATTCTTGCTATTTTGCACACGCTATGCCTTTGTTCTTTTTATTTTGCACACGCTAGCCCCTTGTTCTTGCAATTTTGCACATGCTAGACCCTTGTTTTTTTTTTTTTTTGCACATGCTAGGCCCTTGTTCTTGCTATTTCGCGAACGCTAGGTCCTTGTTCTTGATTTTTTGCACACGCTAGGCCCTTGCTCTTGCTATTTTGCACTTGCTAGGCCCTTGTTCTTGCAATTTCGCATGCGCTAGGCCCTTGTTCTTGCAATTTTGCACACGCTAGGCCCTTGTTCTTGCAATTTTGCACACGCTAGGCCCTTGTTCTTTTTATTTTGCACACGCTAGGCTTTTATTCTTGCTTTTTTGCACACGCTATGCCCGTGTTCTTTTTATTCTGCACATGCTTGGCCCTTGTTCTTGCAATTTTGCACATGCTAGACCCTTGTTCTTTTTATTTTGCACACGCTAGGCCCTTGTTCTTGCTATTTTGCACATGCTAGGCCCTTGTTCTTGCAATTTTGCACACGCTAGGCCCTTGTTCTTTTTATTTTGCATACGCTAGGCCCTTGTTCTTTTTATTTTGCACACGCTAGGCCCTTGTTCTTGCTATTTTGTGAACGCTAGGCCTTTGTTCTTGATTTTTTGCACACGCTAGGCCCTTGTTCTTGCAATTTTGCACACGCTAGGACCTTGTTCTTGCAATTTTGCACACGATAGGCCGTTGTTCTTTTTATTTTGCACACCCTAGGCCCTTGTTCTTGCAATTTTGCACACGCTAGGACCTTGTTCTTGCAATTTTGCACACGATAGGCCGTTGTTCTTTTTATTTTGCACACCCTAGGCCCTTGTTCTTTTTATCTTGCACACGCTAGGCCCTTGTTCTTTTTATTTTGCACACACTAGGCCCTTGTTCTTGCAACTTTTCACATGCTAGACCCTTGTTTTTTTTATTTTGCACACGCTAGGCCCTTGTTCTTGCTATTTCGCGAACGCTAGGCCCTTTATATTAATTTTTTGCACACGCTAGCCCTTGCTCTTGCTACTTTGCACTCGCTAGGCCCTTGTTCTTGCAATTTTGCACATGCTAGGCCCTTGTTCTTGCAATTTTGTTCACGCTAGGCCCTTGTTCTTTTTATTTTGCACACGCTAGGCCCTTGTTCTTGCTATTTTGCACACGCTATGCCCTTGTTCTTTTTATTTTACACACGCTAGGCCCTTGTTCTTGCAATTTTGAACATGCTAGACCCTTGTTCGTTTTTTTTTTGCACATGCTAGGCCCTTGTTCTTGCTATTTCGCGAACGCTAGGTCCTTGTTCTTGATTTTTTGCACACGCTAGGCCCTTGCTCTTGCTATTTTGCACTTGCTAGGCCCTTGTTCTTGCAATTTTGCACGCGCTAGGCCCTTGTTCTTGCAATTTTGCACAGGCTAGGCCCTTGTTCTTGCAATTTTGCACACGCTAGGCCCTTGTTCTTTTTATTTTGCACACGCTAGGCTCTTATTCTTGCTATTTTGCACACGCTATGCCCGTGTTCTTTTTATTTTGCACATGCTTGGCCCTTGTTCTTGCAATTTTGCACATGCTAGACCCTTGTTCTTTTTATTTTGCACACGCTAGGCCCTTGTTCTTTCTATTTTGCACATGCTAGGCCCTTGTTCTTGCAATTTTGCACACGCTAGGCCCTTGTTCTTTTTATTTTGCATACGCTAGGCCCTTGTTCTTTTTATTTTGCACACGCTAGGCCCTTGTTCTTGCTATTTTGCGAACGCTAGGCCCTTGTTCTTGATTTTTTGCACACGCTAGGCCCTTGTTCTTTTATTTTGCACACGCTAGGCCCTTGTTCTTGCAATTTTGCACACGCTAGGACCTTGTTCTTGCAATTTTGCACACGATAGGCCGTTGTTCTTTTTATTTTGCACACCCTAGGCCCTTGTTCTTTTTATCTTGCACACGCTAGGCCCTTGTTCTTGCTATTTTGCACACGCTATGCCCTTGTCCTTTTTTTTTTGCACACACTAGGCCCTTGTTATTGCAATTTTTCACATGCTAGACCCTTGTTTTTTTTATTTTGCACACGCTAGGCCCTTTTTCTTGCTATTTCGCGAACGCTAGGCTCTTTATATTGATTTTTTGCACACGCTAGCCCTTGCTCTTGCTACTTTGCGCTCGCTAGGCCCTTGTTCTTGCAATTTTGCACATGCTAGGCCCTTGTTCTTTTTATTTTGCACACGCTAGGCCCTTGTTCTTGGTATTTTGCACACGCTATGACTAGTTCTTTTTATTTTGCACACGCTAGGCCCTTGTTCTTGCAATTTTGCACATGCTAGACCCTTGTTCTTTTTTTTTTTTGCATATGCTAGGCCCTTGTTCTTGCTATTTCGCGAACGCTAGGTCCTTGTTCTTGATTTTTAGCACACGCTAGGCCCTTGCTCTTGCTATTTTGCACTTGCTAGGCCCTTGTTCTTGCAATTTTGCACGCGCTAGGCCCTTGTTCTTGCAATTTTGCACACGCTAGGCCCTTGTTCTTGCAATTTTGCACACGCTAGGCCCTTGTTCTTGTTATTTTGCACACGCTAGGCTCTTATTCTTGCTATTTTGCACACGCTATGCCCGTGTTCTTTTTATTTTGCACATGCTTGGCCCTTGTTCTTGCAATTTTGCACATGCTAGACCCTTGTTCTTTTTATTTTGCACACGCCAGGCCCTTGTTCTTGCTATTTTGCACACGCTAGGCCCTTGTTGTTGCAATTTTGCACACGCTAGGCCCTTGTTCTTTTTATTTTGCATACGCTAGGCCCTTGTTCTTGCTATTTTGCGAACGCTAGGCCCTTGTTCTTGATTTTTTGCACACGCTAGGCCCTTGTTCTTTTTATTTTGCACACGCTAGGCCCTTGTTCTTGCAATTTTGCACACGCTATGACCTTGTTCTTTCAATTTTGCACACGATAGGCCGTTGTTCTTTTTATTTTGCACACCCTAGGCCCTTGTTCTTTTTATCTTGCACACGCTAGGCCCTTGTTCTTGCTATTTTGCACACGCTATGCCCTTGTCCTTATTTTTTGCACACACTAGGCCCTTGTTCTTGCAATATTTCACATGCTAGACCCTTGTTTTTTTTTATTTTGCACACGCTAGGCCCTTGTTCTTGCTATTTCGCGAACGCTAGGCCCTTTATATTGATTTTTTGCACACGCTAGCCCTTGCTCTTGCTACTTTGCGCTCGCTAGGCCCTTGTTCTTGCAATTTTGCACAGGCTAGGCCCTTGTTCTTTTTATTTTGCACACGCTAGGCCCTTGTTCTTGCTATTTTGCACACGCTATGACTTGTTCTTTTTATTTTGCACACGCTAGGCCCTTGTTCTTGCAATTTCGCACATGCTAGACCCTTGTTCTTTTTTTTTTTGCACATGCTAGGCCCTTGTTCTTGCTATTTCGAGAACGCTAGGTCCATGTTCTTGATTTTTAGCACACGCTAGGCCCTTGCTCTTGCTATTTTGCACTTGCTAGGCCCTTGTTCTTGCAATTTTGCACGCGCTAGGCCCTTGTTCTTGCAATTTTGCACACGCTAGGCCCTTGTTCTTGCAATTTTGCACACGCTAGGCCCTTGTTCTTTTTATTTTGCACAAGCTAGGCTCTTATTCTTGCTATTTTGCACACGCTATGCCCGTGTTCTTTTTATTTTGCACATGCTTGGCCCTTGTTCTTGCAATTTTGCACATGCTAGACCCTTGTTCTTTTTATTTTGCACACGCTAGGCCCTTGTTCTTGCTATTTTGCACATGCTAGGCCCTTGTTCTTGCAATTTTGCACACGCTAGGCCCTTGTTCTTTTTATTTTGCATACGCTAGGCCCTTGTTCTTTTTATTTTGCACACGCTAGGCCCTTGTTCTTGCTATTTTGCGAACGCTAGGCCCTTGTTCTTGATTTTTTGCACACGCTAGGCCTTTGTTCTTTTTATTTTGCACACGCTAGGCCCTTGTTCTTGCAATTTTGCACACGATAGGCTTGTTGTTCTTTTTATTTTGCACACGCTAGGCCCTTGCTCTTGCTATTTTGCACTCGCTAGGCCCTTGTTATTTTTATTTTGCACACGCTAGGTCCTTGTTCTTTTTATTTTGCACACGCTAGGTCCTTGTTCTTATTATTTTGCACACGCAAGGCCCTTGTTCTTTTTATTTTGCACACGCTAGGCCCTTGTTCTTGCAATTTTGCACACGATAGGCTTGTTGTTCTTTTTATTTTGCACACGCTAGGCCCTTGCTCTTGCTATTTTGCACTCGCTAGGCCCTTGTTATTTTTATTTTGCACACGCTAGGTCCTTGTTCTTTTTATTTTGCACACGCTAGGTCCTTGTTCTTATTATTTTGCACACGCAAGGCCCTTGTTCTTTTTATTTTGCACACGCTAGGCCCTTGTTCTTGCTATTTTGCACACACTATGCCCTTGTTCTTCTTATTTTGCACACGCTAGGCCCTTGTTCTTGCAATTTTGCACATGCTAGACCCTTGTTCTCTTTATTTTGCACACGCTAGGCCCTTGTTCTTGCTATTTCGCGAATGCTAGGTCCTTGTTCTTGGTTTCTTGCACACGCTAGGCCCTTGCTCTTGCTATTTTGCACTTGCTAGGCCCTTGTTCTTGCAATTTTGCACACGTTAGGCCCTTGTTCTTTTTATTTTGCATACGCTAAGACCTTGTTCTTGCTATTTTGCACACGCCATGGCCTTGTTCTTTTTATTTTGCACACGCCTGGCCCTTGTTCTTGCAATTTTGCACATGCTAGACCCTTGTTCTTTTTATTTTGCACACGCTTGGCCCTTGTTATTGCAATTTCGCGAACGCTAGACCCTTGTTCTTGTTTTTTGCACATGCTAGGCCCTTGCTCTTGCTATTTTGCGCTCGCTAGGCCCTTGTTCTTGCAATTTTGCACATGCTAGGCCCTTGTTCTTTTTATTTTGCATACGATAGGGCCTTGTTCTTGCTATTTTGCACACGCTATGCCCTTGTTCTTTTTATTTTGCACACGCTAGGGCCTTGTTCTTGCTATTTTTGCAATTTTTATTTTGGACGTGGATGTGGACGAGGACATGGTCGTGGACGTGGACCTGGACGTGGACCTGGACGTGGACATGGACGTGGACATGGTCGTGGACGTGGACGTGGACGTGGACATGGACGTGGACGTGGACGTGGACGTGGACATGGACGTGGACGTCGACGTGGACATGGACGTGGACGTGGACGTGGACGTGGACATGAACGTGGACGTGGACGTGGACGTGGATATGGACGTGGACGTGGAGGTGGACGTGGACGTGGACGTGGACGTGGACGTTGTCGTGGACGTGGACGTGGACGTCGACGTGGACATGGACGTGGACGTGGACGTGGACCTGGACGTGGACGTGGACATGGACGTGGACGTGGATGTGGAGGACTTGGACGTGGACATGGACGTGGACGTGGACATGGACGTGGACCTGGACGTGGACGTGGACATGGACGTGGACGTGGATGTGGAGGACTTGGACGTGGACATGGACGTGGACGTGGACGTGGACATGGACGTGGACGTGGACGTGGACGTGGATGTGGACGTGGACGTGGACGTGGACATGGACATGGACGTGGACGTGGACATGGACGTGGACGTGGACAGGGACGTGGACGTGGACATGGACGTCGACATGGACGTGGACGTGGAGGTGGACGTGGACGTGGACGTGGACATGGACATGGACGTGGACGTGGACGTGGACATGGACGTGATCGTAGACGTGGACGTGGACATGGACGTTGACGTGGACGTTGAGGACTTGAACGTGGACTGGACGTGGACGTGGACGTGGACGTGGACGTCGACGTGGACATGGACGTGGACGTGGACGTGGACGTGGACATGGACGTGGACATGAACGTGGACGTGGACGTGGACGTGGACATGGATGTGGACGTGGACGTGGACATGGAGGTGGACGTGGACGTGGACATGGACATGGACGAGGACGTGGACATGGACGTGGACGTGGACGTAGACGTGGACGTGGATGTGGACGTGAACGTGGATGGACGTGGACGTGGACGTGGACAGGGACGTGGACGTGGACGTGGACGTCGACATGGACATGGACGTGGACATGGACGTGGACGTGGACAGGGACGTGGACGTCGACATGGACGTGGACGTGGAGGTGGACGTGGACGTGGACGTGGACGTGGACGTGGTCGTGGACGTTTACGTGGACATGGACGTGGACGTGGACGTGGACATGGAGATGGACATGGACGTAGACGTGGACATGGACGTGGACGTGGACGTGGACGTGGACGTGGACGTAGACGTGGACATGGACGTGGACGTGGACATGGACGTGGACGTGGACGTGGACGTCGACGTGGACGTGGACATGGACGTGGACGTGGATGTGGACGTGGACGTGGATGTGGACGTGGACGTGGATGGACGTCAACGTGGACGTGGACGTGGACATGGACGTGGACGTGGACGTCAACGTGGACGTGGACGTGGACGTGGACGTGGACGTGGAGGTGGACGTGGACGTGGACGTGGACATGGACGTGGACGTGGACGTGGACGTGGACGTGGACGTGGTCGTGGACGTGTACGTAGACATGGACGTGGACGTGGACGTGGACATGGACATGGACGTGGACGTGGACATGGACGTGGACGTGGACGTCGACGTGGACATGGACGTGGATGTGGACATGGACGTGGTCATGCACGTGGACGTGGACGTGGACATGAACGTAGACGTGGACGTGGACGTGGACATGGACGTGGACGTGGACGTGGACATGGAGGTGGACGAGGACGTGGACATGGACGTGGACAAGGACGTGGATTTGGACGTGGACGTGGACGTGGACATGGACGTGGACGTGGACGTGGACGTCGACATGGACGTGGACGTGGAGGTGGACGTGGACGTGGACATGGACGTGGACATCGACCTGGACGTGGACGTGGACATGGACGTGGACGTGGACGTGGATGTGGACGTGGACGTGGAGATGGACGTGGACATGGACGTGGACGTAGACGTGGAGGTGGACATGGACGTAGACGTGGACATGGATGTGGACGTGGAGGTGGACGTGGACATGGACGTGGACGTGGACATGGACATGAACGTGGACATGGACGTGGACGTGGACATGGACGTGGACATGGACGTGGACGTGGACGTGGACGTGGACATGGACGTGGACGTGGACGTGGACGTGGTCGTGGACGTGGACGTGGATGTGGACATGGACGTGGACATGGACGTGGACGTGAACGTGGTCGTAGACGTGGACGTGGACATGGACGTGGACGTGGACGTGGACTTGGAGGACTTGAACGTGGACTGGACGTGGACGTGGACGTGGACGTGGACGTCGACGTGGACATGGACGTGGACGTGGACGTGGACCTGGACATGGACGTGGACGTGGATGTGGAGGACTTGGACGTGGACATGGACGTGGACGTGGACATGGACTTGGACGTGGACGTGGACGTGGACGTCGACGTGGACATGGACGTGGACGTGGACGTGGACGTGGACGTGGATATGGACGTGGACATGGACGTGGACATGGACGTAGGCGTGGATTTGGACGTGGACGTGGACAGGGACGTGGACGTGGACGTGGACGTCGACATGGACGTGGACGTGGAGGTGGATGTGGACATGGACGTGGACGTGGACCTGGACATGGACGTGGACGTGGTCGTGGACGTGGACGTGGACATGGACGTGGACGTGGACGTGGACGTGGAGGACTTGAACGTGGACTTGGACGTGGACATGGACGTGGACGTGGACATGGACGTGGACGTGGACATGGACGTGGACGTGGACATGGAAAGGGACGTGGACGTGGACGTGGACGTCGACATGGACGTGGACGTGGACATGGACATGGACGAGGACGTGGACATGGACGTGGACGTGGACGTAGACGTGGACGTGGATGTGGACGTGAACGTGGATGGACGTGGACGTGGACGTGGACAGGGACGTGGACGTGGACGTCGACGTCGACATGGACATGGACGTGGACATGGACGTGGACGTGGACAGGGACGTGGACGTTGACATGGACGTGGACGTGGAGGTGGACGTGGACGTGGACGTGGACGTGGACGTTGAGGTGGACGTGGACGTGGTCATGGACGTGTACGTGGACATGGACGTGGACGTGGACGTGGACATGGACATGGACGTGGACGTAGACGTGGACATGGACGTGGACGTGGACGTGGACGTGGACGTAGACGTGGACATGGACGTGGACGTGGACATGGACGTGGATGTGGACGTGGACGTGGACGTCGACGTGGACGTGGACATGGACGTGGACGTGGACGTGGACGTGGATGTGGACGTGGACGTGGATGGACGTCAACGTGGACGTGGACGTGGACATGGACGTGGACGTGGACGTCAACGTGGACGTGGACGTGGACGTGGACATGGACGTGGAGGTGGACGTGGACGTGGACGTGGACATAGACGTGGACGTGGACGTGGACGTGGACGTGGTCGTGGACGTTTACGTGGACATGGACGTGGACGTGGACGTGGACATGGACATGGACGTGGACGTGGACATGGACGTGGACGTGGACGTCGACGTGGACATGGACGTGGATGTGGACATGGACGTGGTCATGCACGTGGACGTGGACGTGGACATGAACGTAGACATGGACGAGGACGTGGACATGGACGTGGACAAGGACGTGGATTTGGACGTGGACGTGGACGTGGACATGGACGTGGACGTGGACGTGGACGTCGACATGGACGTGGACGTGGAGGTGGACGTGGACGTGGACATGGACGTGGACATCGACCTGGACGTGGACGTGGACATGGACGTGGACGTGGACGTGGATGTGGACGTGGACGTGGAGATGGACGTGGACATGGACGTGGACGTAGACGTGGACGTGGACATGGACGTAGACGTGGACATGGATGTGGACGTGGAGGTGGACGTGGACATGGACGTGGACGTGGACATGGACATGAACGTGGACATGGACGTGGACGTGGACATGGACGTGGACATGGACGTGGACGTGGACGTGGACGTGGACATGGACGTGGACGTGGACGTGGTCGTGGACGTGGACGTGGATGTGGACATGGACGTGGACATGGACGTGGACGTGGACGTGGACGTGGTCCTCGACGTGGACGTGGACATGGACGTGGACGTGGACGTGGACTTGGAGGACTTGAACGTGGACTGGACGTGGACGTGGACGTGGACGTCGACGTCGACGTGGACATGGACGTGGACGTGGACGTGGACGTGGACATGGACATGGACGTGGATGTGGAGGACTTGGACGTGGACATGGACGTGGACGTGGACATGGACTTGGACGTGGACGTGGACGTGGACGTGGACATGGACGTGGACGTGGACGTGGACGTGGATATGGACGTGGACATGGACGTGGACATGGACGTGGGCGTGGATTTGGACGTGGACGTGGACAGGGACGTGGACGTGGACGTGGACGTCGACATGGACGTGGACGTGGAGGTGGATGTGGACATGGACGTGGACGTGGACCTGGACATGGACGTGGACGTGGACGTGGTCGTGGACGTGGACGTGGACATGGACGTGGACGTGGACGTGGACGTGGAGGACTTGAACGTGGACTTGGACGTGGACATGGACGTGGACGTGGACATGGACGTGGACGTGGACATGGACGTGGACGTGGACGTGGACAGGGACGTGGACGTGGACGTCGACATGGACGTGGACGTGGACATGGACGTGGACGTGGACAGGGACGTGGACGTGGACGTGGTCGTGGACGTGGACGTGGACGTGGACGTGTACATGGACAGGGACGTGGACGTGGACGTGGAGGACGTGGACGTTGACGTGGACGTGGACATGGACGTGGTCGTGGACGTGGACGTGAACATGGACGTGGAGGAGGTGGACGTTGAGGTGGACGTGGACATGGACGTGGTCGTGGACGTGGAGGACTTGGACGTGGACGTGGACGTGAACGTGGACATGGACGTGGTCGTGGACATGGACGTAGACGTGGACGTGGACCTGGACGTGGACATGGACGTGGACGTGGACGTGGACATGAACGTGGACGTGGACGTGGATATGGACGTGGACGTGGAGGTGGACGTGGACGTGGACGTGGATGTGGACGTGGACATGGATGTGGACGTAGACGTGGACGTGGACGTTGTCGTGGATGTGGACGTGGACGTGGACGTCGACGTGGACATGGACGTGGACGTGGACGTGGACCTGGACGTGGACGTGGACATGGACGTGGACGTGGATGTGGAGGACTTGGACGTGGACATGGACGTGGACGTGGACGTGGACATGGACGTGGACGTGGACGTGGACGTGGATGTGGACGTGGACGTGGACGTGGACGTGGATATGGACGTGGACGTGGACGTGGACATGGACGTGGACGTGGACGTGGACATGGACGTGGTCGTAGACGTGGACGTGGACATGGACGTGGACGTGGACATGGAGGACTTGAACGTGGACTGGACGTGGACGTGGACGTGGACGTGGACGTCGACGTGGACATGGACGTGGACGTGGACGTGGACGTGGACATGGACGTGGACGTGGACGTGGACATGAACGTGGACGTGGACGTGGACCTGGACATGGATGTGGACGTGGACGTGGACATGGAGGTGGACGTGGACGTGGACATGGACATGGACGAGGACGTGGACATGGACGTGGACGTAGACGTGGACGTGGATGTGGACGTGAACGTGGATGGACGTGGACGTGGACGTGGACAGGGACGTGGACGTGGACGTGGACGTCGACATGGACATGGACGTGGACATGGACGTGGACTTGGACAGGGACGTGGACGTCGACATGGACGTGGACGTGGAGGTGGACGTGGACGTGGACGTGGACGTGGACGTGGTCGTGGACGTGTACGTGGACATGGACGTGGACGTGGACGTGGACATCGACATCGACGTGGACGTAGACGTGGACATGGACGTGGACGTGGACGTGGACGTGGACGTGGACGTAGACGTGGACATGGACGTGGACGTGGACATGGACGTGGACGTGGACGTGGACGTGGACGTGGACATGGACGTGGACGTGGACGTGGACGTGGATGTGGACGTGGACGTGGATGGACGTCAACGTGGATGTGGACGTGGACATGGACGTGGACGTGGACGTCAACGTGGACGTGGACGTCGACGTGGACGTGGACGTGGAGGTGGACGTGGACGTGGACGTGGACATGGACGTGGATGTGGACGTGGACTTGGACGTGGACGTGGTCGTGGACGTGTACGTGGACATGGACGTGGACGTGGACGTGGACATGGACATGGACATGGACGTGGACGTGGACATGGACGTGGACGTGGACGTCGACGTGGACATGGACGTGGATGTGGACGTGGACGTGGTCATGCACGTGGACGTGGACGTGGACATGGAGGTGGACGAGGACGTGGACATGGACGTGGACAAGGACGTGGATTTGGACGTGGACGTGGACGTGGACATGGACGTGGACGTGGACGTGGACGTCGACATGGACGTGGACGTGGAGGTGGACGTGGACGTGGACATGGACGTGGACATCGACCTGGTTGTGGACGTGGACATGGACGTGGACGTGGACGTGGATGTGGACGTGGACGTGGAGATGGACGTGGACATGGACGTGGACGTAGACGTGGACGTGGACATGGACGTAGACGTGGACATGGATGTGGACGTGGAGGTGGACGTGGACATGGACGTGGACGTGGACATGGACATGAACGTGGACATGGACGTGGACGTGGACATGGACGTGGACATGGACGTGGACGTGGACGTGGACATGGACGTGGACGTGGACGTGGACGTGGTCGTGGACTTGGACGTGGATGTGGACATGGACGTGGACATGGACGTGGACGTGGACATGGACGTGGTCGTAGACGTGGACGTGGACATGGACGTGGACGTGGACGTGGACTTGGAGGACTTGAACGTGGACTGGACGTGGACGTGGACGTGGACGTCGACGTGGACATGGACGTGGACGTGGACGTGGACATGGACGTGGACGTGGATGTGGAGGACTTGGACGTGGACATGGACGTGGACGTGGACATGGACTTGGACGTGGACGTCGACGTGGACGTGGACATGGACATGGACGTGGACGTGGACGTGGACGTGGATATGGACGTGGACATGGACGTGGACATGGACGTGGGCGTGGATTTGGACGTGGACGTGGATTGGGACGTGGACGTGGACGTGGACGTCGACATGGACGTGGACGTGGAGGTGGATGTGGACATGGACGTGGACGTGGACCTGGACATGGACGTGGACGTGGTCGTGGACGTGGACGTGGACATGGACGTGGACGTGGACGTGGACGTGGACGTGGACGTGGACGTGGACGTGGACGTGGACGTGGACGTGGTCGTGGACGTGGACATGGTCGTAGACGTAGACGTGGACGTGGACGTGGTCGTGGACATGGACGTGGACGTGGACGTGGACGTGGACGTGGACATGGACGTGGACGTGGACGTGGACGTAGACGTGGACGAGGACATGGATGTGGATGTCGAAGTGGACGTGGACGTGGACGTGGACATGGACGTGGACATGGACGTGGATGAGGACGTGGACGTGGACGTGGACATGGACGTGGACGTGGACGTGGACATGGACGTGGAGATGGACATGGACGTGGACGTGGACGTGGAGGTGGACATGAACGTGGACATGGACGTGGACGTGGACGTGGACGTGGACGTGGACGTGGACGTGGACATGGACGTGGACGTGGACATGGACGTGGACGTGGAGATGGACGTGGATGTGGACATGGACGTGCACGTGGACGTAAACGTAGACGTGGAAGTGGACATGGACGTGGACGTCAAAGTGGACGTGGACGTGGACATGGACGTGGACGTGGATGTGGACGTGGACGTGGACGTGGACGTGGACATGGACGTGGACGTGGACGTGGACGTGGTCGTGGACGTGGACGTGGACGTGGACATGGACGTGGACGTGGACGAGGACGTGGACATAGACGTGGACGTGGGCGTGGATGTGGACGTGGACGTGGACGTGGACCTGGACATGGACGTGGATGTGGACGTGGACATGGTCGTGGACGTGGACCTGGACGTGGACGTGGACGTGGACGTGGACATGGACGTGGACATGGTCGTGGACATGGACGTGGACGTTGACATGGACGTGGAGGTGGACGTGGACGTGGACGTGGACGTGGACATGGACGTGGACGTGGACGTGGTCGTGGACGTGGACGTGGACGTGGACGTGGACATGGACGTGGACGTGGACGTGGACATCGACGTGGACGTCGACGTGGACATGGACGTAGACGTGGACGTGGACGTGGATGTGGACATGGACGTGGACGTGGACATCGACGTGGTCGTGGACGTGGACGTGGACATCGACGTGGACGTGGACGTGGACGTGGACGTGGTCGTGGTCGTGGACGTGGACGTAGACGTGGACGTGGACGTAGACATGGTCGTGGACGTGGACATGGAGGTGGACGTGGACGTGGACATGGACGTGGATGTGGACATGGACGTAGACGTGGACAGGGACGTGGACGTGGACGTGGACGTCGACATGGACGTGGACGTGGACATGGACGTGGACGTGGACGTGGACATGGACGTGGACATGGACGTGGACGTGGACGTGGACATGGACGTGGACATGGACGTGGACGTGGACGTGGACATGGACGTGGTCGTGGACGTGGACGTGGACATGGACGTGGACGTGGACGTGGACGTAGACGTGGACGTGGACGTGGACATGGACGTGGACGTGGACGTGGACGTGGACGTGGACGGGGACGTGGACGTGGACGTTTACTTGGACATGGACGTGGACGTGGACATGGACGTGGACGTGGACGTGGACGCGGACATGGAAGTGGACATGGACGTGGACGTGGACGTGGACGTGGACGTGGACATGGACGTGGACATGGAAGTGGTCGTGGACGTGGACGTGGACATGGACGTGGACGTGGAGGTGGACGTGGACATGGACGTGGACGTGGACATGGACATGAACGTGGACATGGACGTGGACGTGGACATGGACGTGGACATGGACGTGGACATGGACGTGGACGTGGACATGGACGTGGACGTGGACGTGGACGTGGTCGTGGACGTGGACATGGACGTGGACATGGACGTGGACGTGGACGTGGACGTGGTCGTAGACGTGGACGTGGACATGGACGTGGACGTGGACGTGGACTTGGAGGACTTGAACGTGGACTGGACGTGGACGTGGACGTGGACGTCGACGTGGACATGGACGTGGACGTGGACGTGGACGTGGACATGGACGTGGACGTGGATGTGGAGGACTTGGACGTGGACATGGACGTGGACGTGGACATGGACGTGGACGTGGACGTGGACGTGGACGTGGACGTGGACGTGGACATGGATGTGGACGTGGACGTGGACGTAGACGTGGATATGGACGTGGACATGGACGTGGACATGGACGTGGGCGTGGATTTGGACGTGGACGTGGACAGGGACGTGGACGTGGACGTGGACGTCGACATGGACGTGGACGTGGAGGTGGACGTGGACATGGACGTGGACGTGGACCTGTACATGGACGTGGACGTTGACGTGGTCGTGGACGTGGACGTGGACATGGACGTGGACGTGGACATGGACGTGGACGTGGACGTGGAAGTCGACGTGGACGTGGACGTGGACGTGGACGTGGACGTGGACGTGGTCGTGGACGTGGACATGGTCGTGGACGTGGACGTGGACGTGGACGTGGTCGTGGACATGGACGTGGACGTGGACGTGGACGTGGACATGGACGTGGACGTCGACGTGGACGTAGACGTGGACGAGGACATGGACGTGGACGTCGAAGTGGACGTGGACGTGGACGTGGACATGGACGTGGACATGGTCGTGGATGTGGACGTGGACGTGGACGTGGACATGGACGTGGACGTGGACGTGGACATGGACGTGGAGATGGACATGGACGTGGACGTGGACGTGGAGGTGGACATGAACGTAGACGTAGACGTGGAAGTGGACATGGACGTGGACGTCAAAGTGGACGTGGACGTGGACATGGACGTGGACGTGGACGTGGATGTGGACGTGGACGTGGACGTGGACATGGACGTGGACGTGGACGTGGACGTGGTCGTGGACGTGGACGTGGACGTGGACATGGACGTGGACGTGGACGTGGACGAGGACGTGGACATGGACGTGGACGTGGACGTGGATGTGGACATGGACGTGGACGTGGACATGGACATGGACGTGGATGTGGACGTGGACATGGTCGTGGACGTGGACCTGGACGTGGACGTGGACGTGGACATGGACGTGGACATGGTCGTGGACGTGGACGTGGACGTGGACGTGGACGTGGACGTGGACGTGGACATGGACGTGGACGTGGACGTGGACGGGACGTGGACATGGACGTGGACGTGGACGTGGTCGTGGACGTGGACGTGGACGTGGACGTGGACATGGACGTGGACGTGGACGTGGACATCGACGTGGACATGGAAGTAGACGTGGACGTGGACGTGGATGTGGACATGGACGTGGACGTGGACATGGACGTGGACGTGGTCGTGGACGTGGACGTGGACATCGACGTAGACGTGGACGTGGACGTGGACGTGGTCGTGGTCGTAGACGTGGACGTGGACGTGGACGTGGACGTAGACATGGTCGTGGACGTGGACATGGAGGTGGACGTGGACGTGGAAATGGACGTGGATGTGGACATGGACGTGGACGTGGACAGGGACGTGGACGTGGACGTTGACGTCGACATGGACGTGGACGTGGACATGGACGTGGACGTGGACATGGACGTGGACATGGACGTGGACGTGGACGTGGACATGGACGTGGACATGGACGTGGACGTGGACGTGGACGTGGTCGTGGACGTGGACGTGGACGTGGACGTGGACATGGACGTGGACGTGGACGTGGACGTAGACGTGGACGTGGACGTGGACATGGACGTGGACGTGGACGTGGACGTGGACGTGGACGGGGACGTGGACGTGGATGTTTACGTGGACATGGACGTGGACGTGGACATGGACGTGGACGTGGACGTGGACGCGGACATGGAAGTGGACATGGACGTGGACGTGGACGTGGACGTGGACGTGGACATGGACGTGGACATGGAAGTGGTCGTGGACGTGGACGTGGACATGGACGTGGACGTGGAGGTGGACGTGGACATGGACGTGGACGTGGACATGGACATGAACGTGGACATGGACGTGGACGTGGACATGGACGTGGACATGGACGTGGACATGGACGTGGACGTGGACATGGACGTGGATGTGGACGTGGTCGTGGACGTGGACGTGGACGTGGACATGGACGTGGACATGGACGTGGACGTGGACGTGGACGTGGTCGTAGACGTGGACGTGGACATGGACGTGGACGTGGACGTGGACTTGGAGGACTTGAACGTGGACTCGACGTGGACGTGGACGTGGACGTGGACGTCCACGTGGACATGGACGTGGACGTGGACGTGGACGTGGACGTGGACATGGACGTGGACGTGGACGTGGACGTGGACGTGGATATGGACGTGGACATGGACGTGGACATGGACGTGGGCGTGGATTTGGACGTGGACGTGGACAGGGACGTGGACGTGGACGTGGACGTCGACATGGACGTGGACGTGGAGGTGGACGTGGACATGGACGTGGACGTGGAACTGTACATGGACGTGGACGTGGACGTGGTCGTGGACGTGGACGTGGACATGGACGTGGACGTGGACGTGGAGGACTTGAACGTGGACTTGGACGTGGACATGTACGTGGACGTGGACATGGACGTGGACGTGGCCATGGACGTGGACGTGGACGTGGATGCGGACATGGAAGTGGACATGGACGTGGACGTGGACGTGGACGTGGACGTGGACGTGGACATGGACGTGGACATGGAAGTGGTCGTGGACGTGGACGTGGACATGGACGTGGACGTGGACGTGGACATGGACGTGGACATGGACGTGGACTTGGCCGTGGACGTGGTCGTGGACGTGGACGTGGACGTGGACATGGACGTGGACGTGGACGTGGACGTGGACTTGGACGTGGACATGGACATGGACGTGGAAGTGGACGTGGACGTGGACGTGGACGTGGACATGGACGTGGACGTGGACATGGACATGGACGTGGACATGGACGTGGACGTGGACGTGGACGTGGACGTGGACATGGACGTGGACGTGGACGTGGACGTGAACGTGGACGTGGTCGTGGACGTGGACGTGGACATGGACGTCGACGTGGACGTGGACGTGGACGTGGACGTGGACGTCGACGTGGACATGGACCTGGACGTGGACGTGGACGTGGACGTGGACGTGGTCATGGACGTGGACGTGGACGTGGACATGGACGTGGACGTGGACGTGGACGTGGACATGGACGTGGACATGGACGTGGACGTGGACGTGGACAGGGACGTGGACGTGGACGTGGACGTCGACATGGACGTGGACGTGGACATGGACATGGACAGGGACGTGGATGTGGACGTGGACGTGGACGTGGACGTGGTTGTGGACGTGGACGTGGACGTGGACATGGAGGTGGACGTGGACGTGGACATGGACGTGGACGTGGACATGGACGTGGATGTTGACGTGGACGTGGACATGGACGTGGTCGTGGACATGGAGGACTTGGACGTGGACGTGGACGTGGACGTGGACGTGGACATGGACGTGGTCGTGGACGTGGACGTAGACGTGGACGTGGACGTGGATGTGGACTTGGACGTAGACATGGACGTGGACATGGACGTCGACGTGGACAGGGACGTGGACGTGGACGTGGACGTCGACATGGACGTGGACGTGGAGGTGGACGTGGACGTGGACGTGGACGTGGACATGGACGTGGACGTGGACGTGGACGTGGTCGTGGACGTGGACGTGGACCTGAACGTGGACGTGGACGTGGAGGACTTGAACGTGGACTGGACGTGGACGTGGACGTGGACGTGGACGTGGACGTGGACATGGACGTGGACGTGGACGTGGACATGGACGTGGACGTGGACGTGGACATGAACGTGGACGTGGACGTGGACGTGGACATGGACGTGGACGTGGACGTGGACATGGAGGTGGACGTGGACGTGGACATGGACGTGGACGAGGACGTGGACATGGACGTGGACGTGGACGTAGACGTGGACGTGGATGTGGACGTGAACGTGGATGGAAGTGGACGTGGACGTGGACGAGGACGTCGACATAGACGTGGCATGGACATGGAGGTGGACGTGGACAGGGACGTGGACGTGGACGTGGACGTCGACATGGACGTGGACGTGGAGGTGGACGTGGACGTGGACGTGGACATGGACGTGGACGTGGACATGGATGTGGACGTGGACGTGGTCGTGGATGTGGACGTGGACATGGACGTGGACGTGGACGTGGACGTGGAGGACTTAAACGTGGACTGGACGAGGACGTGGACGTGGACGTCGACGTGGACATGGACGTGGACATGGACGTGGACGTGGACATGGACGTGGACGTGGACGTGGACATGAACGTAGACGTGGACGTGGACGTGGACGTGGACATGGAGGTGGACGAGGACGTGGACATGGACGTGGACAAGGACGTGGACATAGACGTGGACGTGGACATGGACGTGGACGTGGACGTGGATGTCGACATGGACGTGGACGTGGAGGTGGACGTGGACGTGGACGTGGACGTGGACGTGGACATCGACCTGGACGTGGACGTAGACATGGACGTGGACGTGGACGTGGATGTGGACATGGACGTGGAGATGGACGTGGACATGGACGTGGACGTAGACGTGGACGTGGACATGGACGTGGACGTGGACGTAGACGTGGACGTGGACGTGGACATGGACGTGGACGTGGACGTGTACGTGTACGTGGACGTGGATGTGGACGTGGACATAGACGTGGACGTGGACGTGGACGTGGACATGGACGTGGACGTGGACGTGGACATGGACGTGGATGTGGACATGGACGTGGACGTGGACGTGGAGGTGGACGTGGACATGGACGTGGACGTGGACATGGACATGAACGTGGACATGGACGTGGACGTGGACATGGACGTGGACATGGACGTTGACGTGGACGTGGACGTGGGGACATAGACGTGAACGTGGACGTAGACGTGGACGTGGACGTGGATATGGACGTGGACGTGGACGTGAAGGACTTGGACGTGGACATGGACGTGGACGTGGACGTGGACGTGGATGTGGACGTGGACGTGGACGTGGACATGGACATGGACGTGGACGTGGCATGGACATGGACGTGGACATGGACGTGGACGTGGACGTAGACATAGACGTGGGCGTGGACGTAGAGGACATGGACGTGGACATGGACGTGGACGTAGACGTGGACGTGGACATGGACATGGACGTGGACGTGGATGTGGACGTGGATGTGGACGTGGTTGTGGACGTGAACGTGGATGGACGTAGACGTAGACGTGGACGTGGACATGGACGTGGACGTGGACGTCGACATGGACGTGGACGTGGACATGGACGTGGACGTGGACGTGGACAGGGACGTGGACGTGGACGTGGACGTCGACATGGACGTGGACGTGGAGGTGGACGTGGACGTGGACGTGGACGTGGATGTGGACGTGGACGTCGTCGTGGACGTGGACGTGGACATGGACGTGGACGTGGACGTGGACGTGGAGGACTTGAACGTGGACTGGACGTGGACGTGGATGTGGACGTGGACGTCGACGTGGACATGGACGTGGACGTGGACATGGACGTGGACATGGACGTGGACGTAGACATGGACATGAACGTAGACGTGGACGTGGACGTGGACATGGACGTGGACGTGGACGTGGACATGGAGGTGGACGAGGACGTGGACATGGACGTGGACAAGGACGTGGACATGGACGTCGACGTGGACGTGGACATGGACGTGGACGTGGACGTGGACGTCGACATGGACGTGGACGTGGACGTGGACATGAACGTGGACGTGGACGTGGACGTGGACATGGACGTGGACGTGGACGTGGACATGGAGGTGGACGTGGACGTGGACATGGACGTGGACGAGGACGTGGACATGGACGTGGACGTGGACGTAGACGTGGACGTGGATGTGGACGTGAACGTGGATGGAAGTGGACGTGGACGTGGACGTGGACAGGGACGTGGACGTGGACGAGGACGTCGACATAGACGTGGCATGGACATGGAGGTGGACGTGGACAGGGACGTGGACGTGGACGTGGACGTCGACATGGACGTGGACGTGGAGGTGGACGTGGACGTGGACGTGGACATGGACGTGGACGTGGACATGGATGTGGACGTGGACGTGGTCGTGGATGTGGACGTGGACATGGACGTGGACGTGGACGTGGACGTGGAGGACTTAAACGTGGACTGGACGAGGACGTGGACGTGGACGTCGACGTGGACATGGACGTGGACATGGACGTGGACGTGGACATGGACGTGGACGTGGACGTGGACATGAACGTAGACGTGGACGTGGACGTGGACGTGGACATGGAGGTGGACGAGGACGTGGACATGGACGTGGACAAGGACGTGGACATAGACGTGGACGTGGACATGGACGTGGACGTGGACGTGGATGTCGACATGGACGTGGACGTGGAGGTGGACGTGGACGTGGACGTGGACGTGGACGTGGACATCGACCTGGACGTGGACGTAGACATGGACGTGGACGTGGACGTGGATGTGGACATGGACGTGGAGATGGACGTGGACATGGACGTGGACGTAGACGTGGACGTGGACATGGACGTGGACGTGGACGTAGACGTGGACGTGGACGTGGACATGGACGTGGACGTGGACGTGTACGTGTACGTGGACGTGGATGTGGACGTGGACATAGACGTGGACGTGGACGTGGACGTGGACATGGACGTGGACGTGGACGTGGACATGGACGTGGATGTGGACATGGACGTGGACGTGGACGTGGAGGTGGACGTGGACATGGACGTGGACGTGGACATGGACATGAACGTGGACATGGACGTGGACGTGGACATGGACGTGGACATGGACGTTGACGTGGACGTGGACGTGGGGACATAGACGTGAACGTGGACGTAGACGTGGACGTGGACGTGGATATGGACGTGGACGTGGACGTGAAGGACTTGGACGTGGACATGGACGTGGACGTGGACGTGGACGTGGATGTGGACGTGGACGTGGACGTGGACATGGACATGGACGTGGACGTGGCATGGACATGGACGTGGACATGGACGTGGACGTGGACGTAGACATAGACGTGGGCGTGGACGTAGAGGACATGGACGTGGACATGGACGTGGACGTAGACGTGGACGTGGACATGGACATGGACGTGGACGTGGATGTGGACGTGGATGTGGACGTGGTTGTGGACGTGAACGTGGATGGACGTAGACGTAGACGTGGACGTGGACATGGACGTGGACGTGGACGTCGACATGGACGTGGACGTGGACATGGACGTGGACGTGGACGTGGACAGGGACGTGGACGTGGACGTGGACGTCGACATGGACGTGGACGTGGAGGTGGACGTGGACGTGGACGTGGACGTGGATGTGGACGTGGACGTCGTCGTGGACGTGGACGTGGACATGGACGTGGACGTGGACGTGGACGTGGAGGACTTGAACGTGGACTGGACGTGGACGTGGATGTGGACGTGGACGTCGAGGTGGGCATGGACGTGGACGTGGACATGGACGTGGACATGGACGTGGACGTAGACATGGACATGAACGTAGACGTGGACGTGGACGTGGACAT
This sequence comes from Closterium sp. NIES-65, assembly GCA_948144175.1. Lineage (NCBI taxonomy): Eukaryota > Viridiplantae > Streptophyta > Zygnematophyceae > Desmidiales > Closteriaceae > Closterium > Closterium sp. NIES-65. The sequence continues at coordinate 14,093 of CANXME010000199.1, read as the reverse complement.
GGACGTGGACGTGGACGTGGACATGGAGGTGGACGAGGACGTGGACATGGACGTGGACAAGGACGTGGACATGGACGTCGACGTGGACGTGGACATGGACGTGGACGTGGACGTGGACGTCGACATGGACGTGGACGTGGACGTGGAGGTGGACGTGGATGTGGACGTGGACGTGGACATCGACCTGGACGTGGACATGGACATAGACGTGGACGTGGACGTGGATGTGGACGTGGACGTGGAGATGGACGTGGACATGGACGTGGACATAGACGTGGACGTGGACATGGACGTGGACGTGGACATGGACGTGGACGTGGAGGTGGACGTGGACATAAATGTGGACGTGGACATGGACATGAACGTGGACATGGACGTGGACGTGGACATGGACGTGGACATGGACGTGGACGTGGACGTGGGGACATAGACGTGAACATGGACGTAGACGTGGACGTGGACGTGGACATGGACGTGGACGTGGACGTGGACGTGGATGTGGACGTGGACGTGGACGTGGACATGGACATGGACGTGGACGTGGCATGGACGTGGACGTGGACATGGACGTGGATGTGGACGTAGACATGGACGTGGACGTGGACGTAGAGGACATGGACGTGGACATGGACGTGGACGTAGACGTGGACGTGGACGTGGACATGGACATGGAAGTGGACGTGGACGTGGACGTGGACATGGACGTGGAGATGGATGTGGACGTGGACGTGGACGTGGACGTGGTTGTGGACGTGGACGTGGACATAGATGTGGACGTGGAGGACTTGGACGTGGACATGGACGTGGACATGGACATGGACGTGGACGTGGACGTGGACGTGGAGGTGGTCGTGGACGTGGATGTGGACGTGGACGTGGTCGTGGACGTCGACATGGACATGGACGTTGACGTGGACGTGGACAAGGACGTGGAGTGGACGTGGACGTGGACGTGGAGGACTTGAACGTGGACTGGACGTGGACGTGGACGTCGACGTGGACATGGACGTGGACGTGGACGTGGACGTGGACCTGGACGTGGCATGGACGTGGAGGACTTGGACGTGGACGTGGACGTGGACGTGGACGTGGACATGGACGTGGACGTGGACGTGGACGTGGACGTGGACGTGGACATGGACATGGACGTGGAAATGGACGTGGACGTGGCATGGACGTGGACGTGGATATCGACGTGGACGTGGACATGCACGTGGACATGGACGTGGACGTGGACGTGGACGTGAAGGACTTGGACGTGGACATGGACGTGGACGTGGACGTGGACGTGGACGTGGATGTGGACGTGGACGTGGACGTGGACATGGACATGGACGTGGACGTGGCATGGACGTGGACGTGGACATGGACATGGACGTGGACGTAGACATGGACGTGGACGTGGACGTAGAGGACATGGACGTGGACATGGACGTGGACGTAGACGTGGACGTGGACGTGGACATGGACATGGAAGTCGACGTGGACGTGGACGTGGACGTGGATATGGACGTGGAGATGGATGTGGACGTGGACGTGGACGTGGACGTGGTCGTGGACGTGGACGTGGACGTGGACATGGACGTGGACGTGGAGGACTTGGACGTGGACATGGACGTGGATGTGGACATGGACGTGGACGTGGACGTGGACGTGGAGGTGGTCGTGGACGTGGACGTGGACGTGGACGTGGTCGTGGACGTGGACGTGTACATGGACGTTGACGTGGACGTGGACAAGGACGTGGAGTGGACGTGGACGTGGACGTGGACGTGGAGGACTTGAACGTGGACTGGACGTGGACGTGGACGTGGACGTGGACGTCGACGTGGACATGGACGTGGACGTGGACGTGGACCTGGACGTGGCATGGACGTGGAGGACTTGGACGTGGACGTGGACGTGGACATGGACGTGGACGTGGACATGGACGTGGACGTGGACGTGGACGTGGACATGGACGTGGACGTGGACGTGGACGTGGATATGGACGTGGACATGGACGTGGACATGGACGTGGACATGTGGACGTGGACATGGACGTGGACATGGACGTGGACGTGGACGTGGACATGGACGTGGACGTGGACGTGGACATGGACATGGACATGGACGTGGACGTGGACATGGACGTGAACGTGGACATGGACGTGGACGTGGACATGGAAGTGGACGTGGACGTGGACGTGGACGTGGACTTGGACATGGACGTGGACGTAGACGTGGACATGGACGTGGACGAAGACGTGGACGTAGACATGGACGTGAACGTGGACGTGGACGTGGACCTCGACGTGGACGTGGACGTAGACGTGGACATTGTCATGGACGTGGACGTGGACGTGGACGTGGTCGTGGACGTGGACGTTGACGTGGACGTGGAGTTGGACGTGGACGTGGACGTGAACATGGACGTAGACGTGGACGTGGACATGGACGTGGACGTGGACGTGGACGTGGAGATGAACGTGGACGTGGACGTGGACGTGGACGTGGACGTAAACATGGACGTAGACGTGGACGTGGACATGGACGTGAACGTGGACATGGACGTGGACGTGGAAGTGGACGTGGAGATGAACGTGGACGTGGACGTGGACGTGGACGCTCTTGGACCAGGCAAGCTCTTGGACTAAGCAAGCTCCTCGACCACGCAAGTTCTTGGACCAGGCACGCTCCATGCCTACGCAAGCTCTTAGGCCAGACGGGCTTCTGGACCAAGCAAGCTCCTGGACGAGGCAGGCCCCTGGACCAGGCAAGCTCCCGGACCAGGCAAGCTTCTCGACCAGGCAAGCTCCTGGACCAGGCACGCTCGTGGACCAGGCACGTTCCTGAACCAGGCAAGCTATTGGACCAGGCAGTATCGTGGACCAAACACGCTCATGGACCAGGCAAGCTCCTGGACCAGGCAAGCTCCTTGACCAGGCAAGCTCCTGAACCAGGCACGCTTCTGGACCTGGCACGCTCCTAGACCAGGCAAGCTCCTCGACAAGGCTAGCTCCTGGACCACGAAAGCTCTTGGACCAGGCACGCTCCTAGACCAGGCAAGCTCTTGGACCAGGAACGCTTCTGGACCAAGCAAGCTCCTGGACCTGGCAAGCTCCTGGACCAGCTAGCTCCTGGACCAGGCAAGCTCTTGGACCAGGCAAGATCTTGGACCAGGCAAGCTCCTGGACCAGGCAAGCTCCTAGACCAGGCAAGCTCCTGGACTAGGCACGCTCGTGGACCAGGCAAGCTCCTGGACCAGGCAAGCTCCTCGACCAGGAACGCTCGTGGACCAGGCACACTCTTGGACCACGCACGCCCCTGGACCTGGCAAGCTCGTGGACCAAGCAAGCTCCTGGATCATGCACACTCGTGGACCAGGCACGCTCGTGGACCACGCAAGCTCTTAGACCAGGCAGGCTTGTGAACGAGGCAAGCTCCTGGACCAGGCAAGCTCTTTGACCAGGCAATCTCCTGGACCAGGCACGCTCGTGGACCAGGTTCAATCATGGACCTGGCAATCTCTTGGACCAGGCAAGCTCCTGGACCACGCAAGCTCTTGGACCAGGCACGCTCCTGGACCAGGCAAGCTCTTGGACCAGGCAAGCTTCTGGACCAAGGAAGCTCCTGGACCAGGCAAGCTCCTGGACCAGGCAAGCTCCTGGTCTAGGCAAGCTCCAAGACCAAGCTAGCTCTTGGACCAGGCAAGCTCTTGGACCAGGCAAGCTCTTGGACCAGGCAAGCTCTTGGACCAGGCAAGCTCCTTGATCAGGCAGGCTTGTGGACGAAGCACGCTCCTGGACCAGGAAAGCTCCTGGACTAGGCAAGCTCTTGAACAAGGCAAGCTCCTGGACCGAGCAAGCTCCTAGACCAGGCAAGCTCCTATACTAGGCAAGCTCCTAGACCAGGGAAGCTACTGGACCAGGCAAGCTCCTGGACCAAGCAAGCTCCTGGACTAGGCAAGCTCTTTGACCAGGCAAGCTCCTGGACCAGGCAAGCTCCTAGACCACGCAAGCTCCTGGACCACACAAGCTCCTAGACCAGGCAAGCTCCTGGATCAGGCACGCTCGTGGACGAGGCACGCTCGTGGACCAGGCAAGCTCTTGGACCGGGCAGGCTCGTGAACCAGGCATGCTCCTAGACCAGGCAAGCTCCTGGACCAGGCAAGCTCCTGGACTAGGCAAGCTCCTAGACCACGCAAACTCGTGGACCAAGCACGCTCCAGGACCAGGCAAGCTCCTGGACCAGGAAAGATCCTAGACCAGGCAAGCTCCTGGACCAGGCAAGCTCCTGGACCAGGCACGCTCCTAGACCAAGCAAGCTCCTAGACCAGGCAAGCTCCTGGACCGGGCAAGCTCTTGGACCATTCACGCTCGTGGACCAAGCAAACTCTTTGACCAGGCAAGCTGTTAGACCAGGCAAGCTCCTGGACCAGGCAGGCTCCTAGACCACGCAAGCTCGTGGACCACGCAAGCTCCTGGACCAAGCAAGCTCCTGGACCAGGCAAACTCCTGGACCAGGCAAGCTCCTAGACCAGGCAAGCTCCTGGACCACTCAAACTCGTGGACCAAGCACGCTCCAGGACTGGGCAAGCTCTTGGACCAGGAAAGATCCTAGACCAGGCAAGCTCCTGGACCAGGCAAGATCTTGGACCAGGCAAACTCGTGGACCACGCAAGCTCCTGAACCACGCAAACACATAGACCAGGCACGCTCCTGGACCAGGCAAGCTCCTGGACCAGGCAAGATCCTAGACCAGGCAAGCTCCTGGACCAGTCAAGCTCCTGGACTGGGGAGAATCGTGGACCAGGCACGCTCCTGGACCAAGCAAGCTCCTGGACCAGGCAAGCTCCTGGACTAGGCAAGCTCTTAGACCAGGCACACTCATGGACCAAGCAAGCTCTTGGACCAGGCAAGTTGTTGGACCAGGCAAGCTCCTGGACCAGGCAAGCTCCTAAACCACGCAAACTCGTGGACCAAGTACGCTCCAGGACTAGGCAAGCTCCTGGACCAGGAAAGATCCTAGACCAGGCAAGCTTGGCCCTTGTTCTTGCAATTTTGCATACGCTAGGCCCTTGTTCTTGCAATTTTGCACACGCTAGGCCTTTGGTCTTTTTATTTTGCACACGCTAGGCCCTTGTTCTTTTTATTTTGCACACGCTAGGCCCTTGTTCTTGCTAGTTTGCACACGCTATGCCCTTGTTTTTTTTTTTTTTTTTGCACATGCTAGGCCTTTGTTCTTGCAATTTTGCACATGCTAGACCCTTGTTCGTTTTATTTTGCACACGCTAGGCCCTTGTTCTTGCAATTCCGCAAATGCTAGGCCCTTGTTCTTGATTTTTTGCACACGCTAGGCCCTTGCTCTTGCTTTTTTGCACTCGCTAGGCCCTTGTTCTTGCAATTTTGCACACGATATGCCCTTGTTCTTGCAATTTTGCACACGCTAGGCCCTTGTTCTTTTTATTTTGCACACGCTAGGCCCTTGTTCTTGCTATTTTGCACACGCTATGCCCTTGTTCTTGCAATTCTGCACACGCTAGGCCCTTGTTCGTTTTATTTTGCACACGCTAGGCCCTTGTTCTGTTAATTTTGCACACGCTATGCCCTTGTTCTTTATAATTTGCACACGCTATGCCCTTGTTCTTGCAATTTTGCACACGCTAGGCCCTTGTTCTTGCAATTTTGCACATGCTAGACCCTTGTTCTTTTTATTTTGCACATGCTAGTCCCTTATTCTTGCTATTTCGCGAACGCTAGGCCCTTGTTCTTGATTTTTTGCACACGCTAGGCCCTTGCTCTTGCTATTTTGCACTCGCTAGGCCCTTGTTCTTGCAATTTTGCACACGCTAGGCCCTTGTTCTTGCATTTTTGCACACGCTAGGCCATTGTTCTTTTTATTTTGCACACGCTAGGCCCTTGTTCTTGCTTTTTCGCGAACGCTAGGCCCTTGTTCTTGATGTTTTGCACACGCTAGGCCCTTGCTCTTGCTATTTTGCACTCGCTAGGCCCTTGTTATTGCAATATTGCACATGCTAGGCCCTTGTTCTTGCAATTTTGCACACGCTTGGCCCTTAATCTTTTTATTTTGCACACGCTAGGCCTTTGTTCTTGTTATTTTGCACACGCTATGCTCTTGTTCTTTTTATTTTTCACACGCTATGCCCTTGTTCTTTTTATTTTGCACATGCTAGGCCCTTGTTCTTGCAATTTTGCACATGCTAAACCCTTGTTCTTTTTACTTTGCACATGCTAGGCCCTTGTTCTTGCTATTTCGCGAAGACTAGGCCCTTGTTCTTGATTTTTTGCACACGCTTGGCCCTTGCTCTTGCTATTTTGCACTCGCTAGGCCCTTGTTTTTGCAATTTTGCACACGCTAGGCCCTTGTTCTTGCAATTTTGCACACGCTAGGCCCTTGTTCTTTTTATTTTGCACACGCTAGATCCTTGTTCTTTATATTTTGCACACGCTATGCCCTTGTTCTTTTTATTTTGCACACGCTTGGCCCTTGTTCTTGCAATTTTGCACATGCTAGGCCCTTGTTCTTGCAATTTTGCACATGCTAGACCCTTGTTCTTTTTATTTTGCACACGCTAGGTCCTTGTTCTTGCTATTTTGCACACGCTATGCCCTTGTTCTTTTTATTTTGCACACGCTAGGCCCTTGTTCTTGCAATTTTGCACATGCTAGACCCTTGTTCTCTTTATTTTGCACACGCTAGGCCCTTGTTCTTGCTATTTCACGAACGCTAGGTCCTTGCTCTTGGTTTTTTGCACACGCTAGGCCCTTGCTCTTGCTATTTTGCACTTGCTAGGCCCTTATTCTTGCAATTTTGCACACGCTAGGCCCTTGTTCTTGCAATTTTGCACACGCTAGGCCCTTGTTTTTTTTATTTTGCACACGCTAGGCCCTTGTTCTATTTATTTTGCACACGCTAAGCCCTTGTTCTTGCTATTTTGCACACGCTATGCCCTTGTTCTTTTTATTTTGCACACGCTTGGCCCTTGTTCTTGCAATTTTGCACATGCTAGGCCCTTGTTCTTTTTATTTTGCACACGCTTGGCCCTTGTTCTTGCAATTTCACGAACGCTAGGCCCTTGTTCTTGATTTTTTGCACATGCTAGGCCGTTGCTCTTGCTATTTTGCACTCGCTAGGCCCTTGTTCTTGCAAATTTGCACACGCTAGACCCTTGTTCTTGCTATTTTGCACACGCTAGGCCCTTGTTCTTTTTATTTTGCACATGCTAGGCCCTTGTTCTTGCTATTTTGCACACGCTATGCCCTTGTTCTTTTTTTTTTGCACACGCTAGGCCCTTGTTCTTGCAATTTTGCACATGCTAGACCCTTGTTTTTTTTTTTTTTTGCACATGCTAGGCCCTTGTTCTTGCTATTTCGCGAACGCTAGGTCCTTGTTCTTGATTTTTTGCACACGCTAGGCCCTTGCTCTTGCTATTTCGCACTTGCTAGGCCCTTGTTCTTGCAATTTTGCACGCGCTAGGCCTTTGTTCTTGCAATTTTGCACACGCAAGGCCCTTGTTCTTGCAATTTTGCACATGCTAGACCCTTGTTTTTTTTTTTTTTGCACATGCTAGGCCCTTGTTCTTGCTATTTCGCGAACGCTAGGTCCTTGTTCTTGATTTTTTGCACACGCTAGGCCCTTGCTCTTGCTATTTTGCACTTGCTAGGCCCTTGTTCTTGCAATTTTGCATGCGCTAGGCCCTTGTTCTTGCAATTTTGCACACGCTAGGCCCTTGTTCTTGCAATTTTGCACACGCTAGGCCCTTGTTCTTTTTATTTTGCACACGCTTGGCCCTTGTTCTTGCAATTTTGCACACGCTATGCCCTTTTTTTTTTTTTTTTTTGCACATGCTAGGCCCTTGTTCTTGCAATTTTGCACATGCTAGACCCTTGTTCGTTTTATTTTGCACACGCTAGGCCCTTGTTCTTGCAATTTCGCAAACGCTAGGCCCTTGTTCTTGATTTTTTGCACACGCTAGGCCCTTGCTCTTGCTATTTTGCACTCGCTAGGCCCTTGTTCTTGCAATTTTGCACACGCTATGCCCATGTTCTTGCAATTTTGCACACGCTAGGCCCTTGTTCGTTTTATTTTGCACACGCTAGGCCCTTGTTCTTTTTATTTTGCACACGCTATGCCCTTGTTCTTTTTATTTTGCACACGCTAGGCCCTTGTTCTTTTTATTTTGCACATGCTAGGCCCTTGTTCTTGCTATTTTGCACACGCTATGCCCTTGTTCTTTTTTTTTTGCACACGCTAGGCCCTTGTTCTTGCAATTTTGCACATGCTAGACCCTTGTTTTTTTTTTTTTTTGCACATGCTAGGCCCTTGTTCTTGCTATTTCGTGAACGCTAGGTCCTTGTTCTTGATTTTTTGCACACGCTAGGCCCTTGCTCTTGCTATTTCGCACTTGCTAGGCCCTTGTTCTTGCAATTTTGCACGCGCTAGGCCTTTGTTCTTGCAATTTTGCACACGCAAGGCCCTTGTTCTTGCAATTTTGCACATGCTAGACCCTTGTTTTTTTTTTTTTGCACATGCTAGGCCCTTGTTCTTGCTATTTCGCGAACGCTAGATCCTTGTTCTTGATTTTTTGCACACGCTAGGCCCTTGCTCTTGCTATTTCGCACTTGCTAGGCCCTTGTTCTTGCAATTTTGCACGCGCTAGGCCTTTGTTCTTGCAATTTTGCACACGCTAGGCCCTTGTTCTTGCAATTTTGCACATGCTAGACCCTTGTTCTTTTTATTTTGCACACGCTAGGCCCTTGTTCTTGCTATTTTGCACACGCTAGGCCCTTGTTCTTGCAATTTTGCACACGCTAGGCCCTTGTTCTTTTTATTTTGCATAACAAGGCCCTTGTTCTCTTTATTTTGCACACGCTAGGCCCTTGTTCTTGCTATTTTGCACACGCTATGCCCTTGTTCTTTTTATTTTGCAGACGCTTGGCCCTTGTTCTTGCAATTTTGCACATGCTAGGCCCTTGTTCTTTTTATTTTGCACACGCTTGGCCCTTGTTCTTGCAATTTCACGAACGCTAGGCCCTTGTTCTTGATTTTTTGCACATGCTAGGCCCTTGCTCTTGCTATTTTGCACTCGCTAGGCCCTTGTTCTTGCAAATTTGCACACGCTAGGCCCTTGTTCTTGCTATTTTGCACACGCTAGGCCCTTGTTCTTTTTATTTTGCACACGCTAGGCCCTTGTTCTTTTTATTTTGCACATGCTAGGCCCTTGTTCTTGCTATTTTGCACACGCTATGCCCTTGTTCCTTTTATTTTGCACACGCTATGCCCTTGTTCTTGCAATTTTGCACATGCTAGACCCTTGTTTTTTTTTTTTTTTTGCACATGCTAGGCCCTTGTTCTTGCTATTTCGCGAACGCTAGGTCCTTGTTCTTGATTTTTTGCACACGCTAGGCCCTTGCTCTTGCTATTTTGCACTTGCTAGGCCCTTGTTCTTGCAATTTTGCACGCGCTAGGCCTTTGTTCTTGCAATTTTGCACACGCTAGGCCCTTGTTCTTTTTATTTTGCATAACAAGGCCCTTGTTCTTTTTATTTTGCACACGCTAGGCCCTTGTTCTTGCTATTTTGCATACGCTATGCCCTTGTTCTTGCAATTTTGCACGCGCTAGGCCTTTGTTCTTGCAATTTTGCACACGCTAGGCCCTTGTTCTTGCAATTTTGCACATGCTAGACCCTTGTTTTCTTTTTTTTGCACATGCTAGGCCCTTGTTCTTGCTATTTCGCGAACGCTAGGTCCTTGTTCTTGATTTTTTGCACACGCTTGGCCCTTGCTCTTGCTATTTTGCACTTGCTAGGCCCTTGTTCTTGCAATTTTGCATGCGCTAGGCCATTGTTCTTGCAATTTTGCACACGCTAGGCCCTTGTTCTTGCAATTTTGCACACGCTAGGCCATTGTTCTTGCAATTTTGCACACGCTAGGCCCTTGTTCTTGCAATTTTGCACACGCTAGGCCCTTGTTCTTGCTATTTCGCGAACGCTAGGTCCTTGTTCTTGATTTTTTGCACACGCTAGGCCCTTGCTCTTGCTATTTTGCACTTGCTAGGCCCTTCTTCTTGCAATTTTGCATGCGCTAGGCCATTGTTCTTGCAATTTTGCACACGCTAGGCCCTTGTTCTTGCAATTTTGCACACGCTAGGCCCTTGTTCTTTTTATTTTGCACACGCTTGGCCCTTGTTCTTGCAATTTTGCACATGCTAGACCCTTGTTCTTTTTATTTTGCACACGCTAGGCCCTTGTTCTTGCTATTTTGCACACGCTAGGCCCTTGTTCTTGCAATTTTGCACACGCTAGGCCCTTGTTCTTTTTATTTTGCATAACAAGGCCCTTGTTCTTTTTATTTTGCACACGCTAGGCCCTTGTTCTTGCTATTTTGCACACGCTATGCCCTTGTTCTTTTTATTTTGCACACGCTAGGCCCTTGTTCTTGCAATTTTGCACATGCTAGACCCTTGTTTTTTTTTTTTTTGCACACGCTAGGCTCTTGCTCTTGCTATTTTGCACCTGCTAGGCCCTTGTTATTGCAATTGTGCACACGCTAGGCCCTTGTTCTTGCAATTTTGCACACGCTAGGCCCTTGTTCTTGCAACTTTGCACTCGCTAGGCCCTTGTTCTTTTTATTTTGCACACGCTAGGCCCTTGTTATTTTTATTTTGCACACGCTTGGCCCTTGTTCTTGCAATTTTGCACATGCTAGACCCTTGTTCTTTTTATTTTGCACACGCTAGGCCCTTGTTCTTGCTATTTTGCACACGCTAGGCCCTTGTTCTTGCAATTTTGCACGCGCTAGGCCTTTGTTCTTGCAATTTTGCACACGCTAGGCCCTTGTTCTTTTTATTTTGCATAACAAGGCCCTTGTTCTTTTTATTTTGCACACGCTAGGCCCTTGTTCTTGCTATTTTGCACACGCTATGCCCTTGTTCTTGCAATTTTGCACACGCTAGGCATTTGTTCTTGCAATTTTGCACACGCTAGGCCCTTGTTCTTGCAATTTTGCACATGCTAGACCCTTGTTTTTTTTTTTTTTGCACATGCTAGGCCCTTGTTCTTGCTATTTCGCGAACGCTAGGTCCTTGTTCTTGATTTTTTGCACACGCTTGGCCCTTGCTCTTGCTATTTTGCACTTGCTAGGCCCTTGTTCTTGCAATTTTGCATGCGCTAGGCCATTGTTCTTGCAATTTTGCACACGCTAGGCCCTTGTTCTTGCAATTTTGCACACGCTAGGCCCTTGTTCTTGCAATTTTGCACACGCTAGGCCCTTGTTCTTGCAATTTTGCACACGCTAGGCCCTTGTTCTTGCTATTTCGCGAACGCTAGGTCCTTGTTCTTGATTTTTTGCACACGCTAGGCCCTTGCTCTTGCTTTTTTGCACTTGCTAGGCCCTTCTTCTTGCAATTTTGCATGCGCTAGGCCATTGTTCTTGCAATTTTGCACACGCTAGGCCCTTGTTCTTGCAATTTTGCACACGCTAGGCCCTTGTTCTTTTTATTTTGCACACGCTTGGCCCTTGTTCTTGCAATTTTGCACATGCTAGACCCTTGTTCTTTTTATTTTGCACACGCTAGGCCCTTGTTCTTGCTATTTTGCACACGCTAGGCCCTTGTTCTTGCAATTTTGCACACGCTAGGCCCTTGTTCTTTTTATTTTGCATAACAAGGCCCTTGTTCTTTTTTTTTTGCACACGCTAGGCCCTTGTTCTTGCTATTTTGCACACGCTATGCCCTTGTTCTTTTTATTTTGCACACGCTAGGCCCTTGTTCTTGCAATTTTGCACATGCTAGACCCTTGTTTTTTTTTTTTTGCACACGCTAGGCCCTTGCTCTTGCTATTTTGCACCTGCTAGGCCCTTGTTATTGCAATTGTGCACACGCTAGGCCCTTGTTCTTGCAGTTTTGCACACGCTAGGCCCTTGTTCTTGCAACTTTGCACTCGCTAGGCCCTTGTTCTTTTTATTTTGCACACGCTAGGCCCTTGTTATTTTTATTTTGCACACGCTTGGCCCTTGTTCTTGCAATTTTGCACATGCTAGACCCTTGTTCTTTTTATTTTGCACACGCTAGGCCCTTGTTCTTGCTATTTTGCACACGCTAGGCCCTTGTTCTTGCAATTTTGCACACGCTAGGCCCTTGTTATTTTATTTTGCATAACAAGGCCCTTGTTCTTTATATTTTGCACATGCTAGGCCCTTGTTCTTGCTATTTTGCACACGCTATGCCCTTGTTCTTTTTATTTTGCACACGCTAGGCCCTTGTTCTTGCAATTTTGCACATGCTAGACCCTTGTTTTTATTTTTTTTTGCACACGCTAGGCCCTTGCTCTTGCTATTTTGCACCTGCTAGGCCCTTGTTATTGCAATTGTGCACACGCTAGGCCCTTGCTCTTGCTATTTTGCACCTGCTAGGCCCTTGTTATTGCAATTGTGCACACGCTAGGCCCTTGCTCTTGCTATTTTGCACCTGCTAGGCCCTTGTTATTGCAATTGTGCACACGCTAGGCCCTTGTTCTTGCAATTTTGCACACGCTAGGCCCTTGTTCTTGCAACTTTGCACTCGCTAGGCCCTTGTTATTTTTATTTTGCACACGCTTGGCCCTTGTTCTTGCAATTTTGCACATGCTAGACCCTTGTTCTTTTTATTTTGCACACGCTAGGCCCTTGTTCTTGCTATTTTGCACACGCTAGGCCCTTGTTCTTGCAATTTTGCACACGCTAGGCCCTTGTTCTTTTTATTTTGCATAACAAGGCCCTTGTTCTTTATATTTTGCACACGCTAGGCCCTTGTTCTTGCAATTTTGCACATGCTAGACCCTTGTTTTTTTTTTTTTGCACACGCTAGGCCCTTGCTCTTGCTATTTTGCACCTGCTAGGCCCTTGTTATTGCAATTGTGCACACGCTAGGCCCTTGTTCTTGCAGTTTTGCACACGCTAGGCCCTTGTTCTTGCAACTTTGCACTCGCTAGGCCCTTGTTCTTTTTATTTTGCACACGCTAGGCCCTTGTTATTTTTATTTTGCACACGCTTGGCCCTTGTTCTTGCAATTTTGCACATGCTAGACCCTTGTTCTTTTTATTTTGCACACGCTAGGCCCTTGTTCTTGCTATTTTGCACACGCTAGGCCCTTGTTCTTGCAATTTTGCACACGCTAGGCCCTTGTTCTTTTATTTTGCATAACAAGGCCCTTGTTCTTTATATTTTGCACATGCTAGGCCCTTGTTCTTGCTATTTTGCACACGCTATGCCCTTGTTCTTTTTATTTTGCACACGCTAGGCCCTTGTTCTTGCAATTTTGCACATGCTAGACCCTTGTTTTTATTTTTTTTGCACACGCTAGGCCCTTGCTCTTGCTATTTTGCACCTGCTAGGCCCTTGTTATTGCAATTGTGCACACGCTAGGCCCTTGCTCTTGCTATTTTGCACCTGCTAGGCCCTTGTTATTGCAATTGTGCACACGCTAGGCCCTTGCTCTTGCTATTTTGCACCTGCTAGGCCCTTGTTATTGCAATTGTGCACACGCTAGGCCCTTGTTCTTGCAATTTTGCACACGCTAGGCCCTTGTTCTTGCAACTTTGCACTCGCTAGGCCCTTGTTCTTTTTATTTTGCACACGCTAGGCCCTTGTTATTTTTATTTTGCACATGCTTGGCCCTTGTTCTTGCAATTTTGCACATGCTAGACCCTTGTTCTTTTTATTTTGCACACGCTAGGCCCTTGTTCTTGCTAATTTTGCACACGCTAGGCCCTTGTTCTTGCAATTTTGCACACGCTAGGCCCCTTGTTCTTTTTATTTTGCATAACAAGGCCCTTGTTCTTTATATTTTGCACACGCTAGGCCCTTGTTCTTGCTACTTTTGCACACGCTATTGCCCTTGTTTCTTTTATTTTGCACACGCTAGGCCTTGTTCTTGCATTTTTGCCCATGCTAGACCCTTGTTTTTATTTTTTTGCACACGCTAGGCCCTTGCTCTTGCTATTTTTGCACCTGCTAGGCCCTTGTTATTGCAATTGTGCACACGCTAGGCCCTTGTTCTTGCAATTTTGCACACGCTAGGCCCTTGTTCTTGCAACTTTGCACTCGCTAGGCCCT